>NW_021025518.1:2080746-2091638 GCF_004153795.1 Camellia sinensis
TTTAACATGTTATTTCAGAGCATATAGCCTTGTCATACTCTTTTATTCATCGCTCTTTCATTGTGTTTAAGAGTTGTGTTTAATGCTTAGCTTGCGAGCCAATGCATGAGTATGCTGTTGTAGCTTTCGGTGCTTCATTTCCAGCATGACTTTGCCACTGTTTTGGCATGATATAGGTCTGTCCATGTGTGGTTTGACTATTTGGGATTGATAGCGCATGCCTCATGTGTAATGTTCTTCACTTGATTTAGTGCTCTTAGTCCCTTAACATGTTTTGCATGCATTGCTTACATGATAGAGCCTCGTGCATGCCACTCTAGCAGTGATAGATAAGCATGTTGTTTGCATGTGTGATGCATTCGATGTGTTTGGATCGGACGTTAATCCAAACACGAGAAACAAGGGACGTTTTATACTTGAAGTGATGAAACGTGCCTCAATTCTCGGTCGCTGACGCTCTTGATCAAGCATGATAGAGTTATAGGCTTTATGTGTTTACTTGTGGATTCATGTTATATTGAATTGTGCAATTTGGCTTCTCGGCCATCATGCATCGAAATGTGCGATTAGTGGCCCGAGGGTCGAGAACCACACTCCCTTGAGCTTATAAAATAATAGGGAGGGTGGTTGTGCACACATATGTTGCAAATACATTGTCATGCCCTTTCTTGCTCTCTGTTGCAGCAAACTGGAATTCAGCAGCAACAACTGGTCAGCCGACCAGTATTACTAACTGGCCGACCACTTTTTCTAGTTTTTCAGCATAGAAAGTGGTCGGTAGGTGGTCTCCTTCCTCAACAACTAGTCGGCAGCCCTCCTACAGGTTCCGATGATAGAGTTTTAGCTTTCTAGAGCTTGGTGCAAGGTTCTGAGGACAATTGCAAACAGAGGCAAATTGGGACATCGCATTGGATTTTCGAACGAGGCAACCGGGCATGCATCCAGTCTTCTCCCTCTAAGAACCTCCTGTTTTATTGCTTTCCTTAGCTGTCGTGCTTAGATAGCTAGCTTATGCTTTGTTTTGTATTTTAATAGTTAATGCGTTTAGCTATTTCGATTTGTTTTGTAATAATTAGTTAACTAGGGTTAGTTAATTAGTTTTGTGATGTAATAATTAGTTTAATTAGCTTAGATTAGCTAGTTAGCTTCTTATTCGGACCCTCCGTCGAGAGGGCCAACTGTTGTAATAAGCGTGCGATGGTTAGCTTTAGGGCATGTTTCGATTAGCATCCTTATGCTTTGCATGTTTGCATCATTCATCTGTCTTACATGCATCGAGCTCGGCGCATCATACTAATTGCATTGTATTTCAATACCAATTTGAATACATGTTATCAAGCTGCATTTCATATGTCATCTTAGAATAGCCGAGCCTATTGTAGTTACATTTTTGCATGTGTTGCATTAGGCATCTAGCATAGTTAAGATTCATGCATTGATTTCTAATTAGCTTCTTTCTTTGGCTCGGAGTACACTGTAAGTGTTTACGCTTTAGCGTACTGCATGTGTGTTAATGCTGCCATGATATCATGCTTGCCATAAGGCTAACTGCTTATTTGATATAACTGTCTAAATGTTTGTGGGTGAAGGTTGGATTGCTTGAATTGGGACAATTCATTGATTGCGAGTTTTAAGCCCACTTGAGAGTGGCAAATCACCATGTTTTCTAAGCCCACTTGAGGGTGGCAAAATCCGCATTTTAGCCTACTTGCGAGTAGCAAATCGTTTTCAAACAAGCAAACATCCAATGTTTTGTTCCAACTTAGGCGATCTAGTCTATGCTTGTATGTTGTGCGAATCACATAGTAATTCTAGGTTAATAACCGGAATAAGAACACATGTGTTTTCAAAAATAACATATCATGTTAGTAAAGGCCGATCTTTGATCGGGCGAGCGGGGATGCTCGTTGCATGAACTTCCCCTCTCGTACCCAAGTTCCCGAACCGAGGCAACTTTGGTGATGACGGACATGTGGCCTTAGCCACGAGTCAGGGTTTCCTAAATTTCCCAAAAATAAAATATTTAGGTGGCGACTCTGTATCTAGCAAAATAATCCATGTTTGGCACTTCTTATTAAAATCGATTTTCCAAAACGATTTGCCAGATTTGGACTCTTTGGTGATTTATCGATTTTGCATTGCACTTTGTAAGATTAGATTCAAAACCGTGACATGAGTCCGAACTGTAGTAGCTAAGAGCAACGATTCGCGCCCTCACAGCATGAAGCGGAGTTCCGGGCAGTCTACAGCAGGGTTCAACCTCGATCAAGAGAGAACAATTGAACCAGGACCTATCTGAGGCTATATGGGTCCCAGACTATAAAGCAAAAGAAAAAAGGGAAAATTTGGAGCATCCTAGTGTGTTTTAATTCCAGTAAATTCCAAGTCTGCATTCCAGATGCACCTTCGCCAGGCCTCACCATTGCTCTGGAATATGAGTGTACCTCGACCCCGAGTACAAGCATGCTTCAAGTCGGAATGGCAATTAAAGCAGCATGCAAATGTTACCCCTCACCAATATGAACAGGGTGTATTTTTTTTGAGTTGAGTATGTTGTAAAGTCCTCCTTGAGGTAAATCGAAGGCACCAAAGCACATATTCAATTCTCTTCTATTGCGTAGAATGTGCATTTTTACATGAACTAATGTTGCACGCGTGCCTTGCATCATTTATGATTCATGCGTAGAATATGCTTTCAATGTTGTATAGAACATGCCTCTAATCATGCATAGAATATGCTTTCTATTTTGCATAGAACATGCTTTCAATATTGCATAGAATATGCTCGTCTCTTGCATAGAACATGCTTTCAATGTTGCATAGAATATACTCTTGTTTTTTGCATAGAACATGCTTTCAAGTTTGCGTAGAATATGCTCTTGTTTCTTGCATAGAACATGCTTTCAATTAACATCATGCATCGGTTGTTTATCTTGCATGGAAAATGCGTTGTCACTGTATTGATTGTAAACCTTGCTCATTTGTTCATTTAATGCATCTATCGCACAATAATCTTATTATGTGCATCTATCGCACAATAATCTCACTCAGTGCATCTATTGCACAATGTCATCTTACATCGCACTATTTTGTGCATCTTACTTGCACTATGTTTGTTCATTTCATCGCACTATTTTGTGCACTTTCACATCGCACTATGATTGTGCATCTTACTTGCCCTATGTTTGTGCATTTCATCACACTATTTTATGCACTTTCACATCGCACTATTTTGTACATCTTACTTGCACTATGTTTGTGCATTTCATCGCACTATTTTGTGCATCTTACTTGCACTATGTTTGTGCATTTCACTTTATATCGCACTATCTTATGCACCTACATCGCACTATCTTGTGCATTCACCTCTATATCGCGCTATCTTGCGCATCCTCTGCATTGCACTGTCTTGTGCATTTCATATTACATTGTACTATCTTGTGCATTGCATCGCACTATCTTGTGCACTTGCATTGCACTGTCTTGTGCACCTGTGTGGCACTGTTTTGTGCATTCACTTGCATCGCACTGTCTTGTGCACCTGTATGGCAATGTTTTGTGCATTCACCCTGCATCGCACTGTCTTGTGGACCTGCTGTCACGACCCCAAACCCCCCCTAGTAGTTTGGTGCCGTGATGGCCAGTAATCCGAGATTACCAAAGGCCAATTTCCAAAATTCACACACAACAGAGTATAAATATATGGGGCTCACGAGCACGGAAGCAATGTATATAATTCAAATTAGTCCATAAGAGCTGTGCGTAAGTCAAATGAAATGGCAAACATCTTCATATGGGTTACAACTTAATTACAAATGAAGCAAAGTACAAATTACATCTTGATCACAAGGCTTCTCAAGCCGACGTGTGCAAAATACAAGTATTACAAATCGAGAAGCATAATTTTCAAGACTGCCGACATAAACACAAGTCAAGCCGACATAATCAAAAATCCAAAACAAGCTCCAGAATCACATCTAGGCGTCATCGCCTCCTTGCTCATCACCTACATATATATAGAGAGGGTGAGCTTGGATACTCAGTGAATGGTATAAATAATAAAGGGTTTGCATGAATAATTGCCGAAGTCCTTTCAAAACAATACAAGTCAAAACTTTATATAACAAGGGATGAGCCTCGTCCATCTAACAAATCTTCAAAGCTTCAAGGGATGCTTGCTAGCATCAACATATTACAAATGATAACATTCCGACAAATATATCCACGCGGTAAACCGTCAGTGGCAAAACAAGACAAAGCAAAGGAGATATCTCAAACAAGGGTGCTACAAAAGTTTAGAGTCCTCTAGCACAAGGGACCTATGTTACAAAGGCCCGTAGCCTTTTAACACGAGAGTACTGCGAAAGTTTAGAGTCCTCCAGCACAAAGGACTTTCAAAACAGGATGTGCTGCGAAAGTTTAGAGTCCTCCAGCACAAGGGACTTTCAAAACAAGATGTGAAGTTGCATTATAGTCCCCTGGCACTAAGGACTTTCCGAGGAGGTCATCAAAGCAAGTATAATACAAGATACAAAACTAAGGACAATCATTCATGCTTAACAAATACTTTCAAAACAAAGCAAAGCAAAGCTCATCAAAACATTGATAACATAGCTTTATTAAATACCACTCACATAGTTCTTCAAACGTCGGGGTCAAGGCAAATCCAAGTCACAAACACATGGCAAAGACTAAGTCTTACATGCATGCAAATGACCTCGCATTCTACAGAGACTAAGTCAAATCAAATCAAAACACAGTTTCTTATCTTTGAAAAAACATGCTGGGCAACTACCAGGTCTAGGCCGAGGTCCACACCTCCTTGCCGAGGTGTGGCCTCGATGGCCACATTCAGGAAATGAAGTCGGGAAAAATCTGGGTTTCCCTCTCTTGAAGAACATAAGAACATGAGCATGAAGAAATGAAGAACATAAAGAACAAGGATGCTAAATCATAACTTGTTATTACAAAATCTGAGATTTCAATGCTATGAATTCCAAAAACATGGACCTGGGTACCACACTCAAGGATCTTATCAAACAACACAAAAACATGAGCCTTAATGCAAACTTTCGGATCAAACGAAGGCTTTTCTTCAAGAACACATGAAAACATTTTCTCTTTCTAATAAAACTTTAAATCAATGTATGACGTGCAGACCGGATTCGATCATTGCAATGCAGCTAGATGATCAATAGAATGACAAGAGTAGGTTAAGACTCTAACCTCAAAACTCGAATCTAACGATTCAAGCTCCAACGATCAAGCTTGGAGTTCACTCTCTCTTGCTGCAAAACTTCTCCTTCTTCTTCTAGAGCTTCTCTTCTCTAAAACACAAGATTGATACAAAATGATATGTTTTTCTCATACAGTCACTGACTTAATCCCTCTACTGGGGCACGTGGCACGGCTGGTTTGGCTCTATCGAAAAGGTAACTGACTGATTAGACAGACCATAACAAAGTGTGTTCAACAAAAGCTAGACGGCAAGAGTACTCCGGCAAGTGACTACTCTCGGCTAAGGGCAAAGCTCTGGCAAGTAGGGTAACAATGACATCGGCTAACAACAAGACTCTGGCAAGCAATGGCAAGGACATCGGCTTGGAAGGACAACACTTGACTAAGCTGTGCCACACCTTGGCCTAGATGTGCCACACCTCGGTCTAGGTCATACCATTCCAGGAACAAAATCGCTAGTGCAGGATCAAGGATCTAGAACACCAAGATATTAACATCTCGGCCTAGATGATGCACATCTCGGCCTAGGCGACATGCACCTCGGCCTAGATGGTGACATCTCGGCCAATATGCCAGGGTGAAGGTGGAGGTCAACCAAAGGGGTTCCAAGATAGTTCTAAGTGGAAAAGGTCTCGAAGGTGTCTAGGCTCAAGATGGCCTCGGCAACACACTAGGCAAGAACAAAGCATGCAAGCAACATTCGAGCAAAACAAGACAACATTTGCAAATGCACATATCAAAAACAAGATCATACATAAATGTATGCAAGTATGACTAAGTTGAAATGAGGGTTGTTACACCTGCATAGCACTGTCTTGTGCACTTCACCCTCGCACTATCTTGTGCACTCACTTGGTCTAGGAGACCTTAAATCCTCTAAAAGGTGCAATTCCTTTGGTGTTTGTCGTGCCCAAATGACTTCCGGTGGTCTGGTATAGCCACTTGACTGTGTTTGCGATGAGTTCCTAGGATGTAAAGGTAGAGTTCGAATGGCCAAGGCCTAGAATGTAAAGGTTTGGAATTTCCAAGACTAAAGTCTGGTTTAAATACCCAGGGGTGTATCCTCGACTTGAAATCTGTATGGTAACCCCATAGGCTGAGGTAACTCGTTGCGCCTCAATTCTGGATACTGAACCAACCTAGTCTGTCACCCTGTTGGAGAATAAGGAAAGCTGCGAACATGGCTAGAAAGAAAAGTAGTACCTGTGGTTTGGAAGTGCAACCAAGAAAAAGAGGAAGACCCACATCAATATAAGGTGAGTCATCACCAATTGCCTCTGTCCAATTGCCTCTGTAAGGTGCTTTCACTTCCTAGCTGCTACATCGCATTTATTATCTATTGCATCACATCTATCACTTCTATTACATATAGAATTTATTGCATACATCTATTGCGCCATACCATTTTATTGTCTACATCCTTTCCATGTTAAGCTTAGTTTGGTACGTGCCCATACTCTTCATGTTAAAACACAACTCTGCATGTGTACGCACCTATTCTACAAGAATTATGGTCTGAGGGTTTTGGCATCTTTTCCATGTTAGACGTGGTTTGGTTTGTGTCCATGCCTTTTCTAGGTCAAACGTGGTTTGGTCTACGCCTTATTCACTGCATCCATTGCATTGGATTTTTTCTTGTTGCATTCAGCATTTAGGATTATTATCTTTCCTCCCTAGTAGATTATTCCTCACTTATATCATACCATCCAATTACTTGTACACTTTCTCTTTCTATGAAAAACATAGTTCTACATGTACATGTGCCTATTTCGCAAGAATTGTGGTTAGGGTGCTTCGGCACCTTTTCTATATAAAACGTAGTTTGACTTGTATCGCCAATCCTTTATGATATTTATGTGTTTTGCACTGCTTGTGGTTTGATGATTTTGTTACATTGCATATCATTCGCATGATTTCATTACAATTGTGTATCATTTTGCATTCTGCCCCCCGAACTACTCTGGTTTTATTCCTTACAAAGGGATACGTAGGCAACCTTCGGGTTCAACCAACTGCATCTGCATTTTCTCTGTTTGCCCAACTCTTACGGCCTTGTCAAAATGGGTCATCTTCGGGCTTTGACATTCACTCACGTCATTTTATGACTTCGAGCTCTGTCAAAGAGGGGCAACTGTAGACACCCCATTTTTTACCGCCCTTAAGACTTGGGCGCCACTGGTTGATGACTCGATGATGAAAGTTATGCTGTGCAAATGTTCAATTTCTTCAGCAAGAAGAGCTCTAAATCCCAACCTTACAACCTATTTTAGACCAAAACGTTTTAGACTTAAAACCCTCTTTTTCAACATATTTTTCCCAAAATGTTTTTACAATGTTTCGAGGCTCGCATTTCGTTAAATATTGAACTTTTCGATAAACCAAGCAAGGACAAAGTGGAAATAAATGGAAGAGAGGTGAACTCTTTCAAAAATATTTTAAAACATCTTATTTAGAGGTTTTAAATAACCGATGTCACACCATTCACATTGGAACAAAACCACTGTACCCCCATGCAAGTATTTCAATTCCCATATTTTGTACAAATAACTGTAAAACTTAATTTGGTTCCCATTATGGTCCCCTTCTACGACCAACCCACTATTTTGGCACATACAATGATTTTCACGATTTCTAGTATGGAATTGAATTCCATTGCAGATGCACCCAGAATAAAAGTCAATTACCGATCCAGAACCATTTGCTAATGACCACAATTCGTCAGTTGCTTCAGGTGACCCTTTTGTTTGTAAATCATTCATCTACATAAAACATCATATAACAAGTGTACTAAGTTAATGTGAATTGACAGTTATTACATGAGTATTCAGTTAAGTTCTTTAGTATATCATACACGATTTTTGAACCATTTTGGAAATTCTTCTCGTTGTACTCGATTTATGTCACGTCCTTGTAGATTACGTACAATATTCTTGTGCTCCCCACCCAAGGAAATGTGATACATGTAATTAACTTAGAGAGTTCGAAACAAAATGGAACAATTATGCATAAACATAATTAAATTGCAATACATACTCAATATATGGCTCCGCTTCAAAGCTATTGTACAACACAAACCAGTGAGCCATTTCTCATTCATTCTGCGAAGGGTCAAGAGCCTTTGTGATAGGTGAGAATAGACGAGCATTTTGGGTGAAGACCTCCATCCCGGGACCACGTTCACCACCATCATCATTTTGTTCGGGTTTATCAATCCCTTTTAAGTACATTGAACAAAAAGTAAGACACTCTTTGACAATGTAAGCCTTAGCGATAAAACCCTCTGGACGTGCTCTATTATTGACATACCCTTTCAAAGTCCCAAGAAACCTTCAACAAAAATTGACAATGAAAATTATGCTTGTTGATGCAAGAAAATTACTCCTTAAACAATAGTCTTTTATGAGTGAATTTTTGCACAATAATTTACTTATAAAAAAAATTAATAAATAACCATATGTTCATAATGATTACCTTTTGATCGAGTACATCCATCGATATTGCACCGGTCCAGCAAACATGGCCTCACGCGGCAAGTGAACAGCCAAATGGATCATCACATCAAAGAAAGCTGTAGGAAAAATTTTCTCCAACTTGCAAAGTTTGAGCACAATTCGTTCCTCTATTTTATCCAAATCAGTCTGCCTTAATGTTTTTTAGCACATTTCTTGGAAGAAGTTGCCCAACTCAAATAGTGTTGTACAAATCTCCTTGTTCACAAAACCACACATGCCAATTAGAAGAAGTCGCTGAAGTAGGACATGACAATCATGGCTTTTCATGCCCGATAATCTTCTCTTTTTAGAAGTCACACTGTGGACCGCCCGAACTCTCTCCGCGCGCCCCCCTTTCGGAGAGGGCGCGAATTGGGTTCTTAGCTACTACAGTTCAGACTCTTGTCACGGTTCTGAATCTAATCTCACAAAGTGCAATGTGAGACTGATAAGCACCAAAGAAGTCCAATCCGAAAAATCGTTTTGGAAAATCATATTTTAAATCAAATTATGCCAAACTGAACTGCTTTACCAGATTACAGAGTCGCCACCTAAATATTTTATTTTGGAAAATTTAGGAAACCCTGACTCGTGCCAAAGGCCACGTGTCCGTCATCACCAAAGTGGCCTCGGCTCGGGAACTTGGGTATGAAAGGGGAAGGTCCTGAAATGAGCACCCCCACTCGCCTGATCAAAAGATCGGCCTCTACTAAGCATGATATGATGTTTTAAAAACACATGTGTTCTTATTCTGATTATTAATCTAAC
The DNA here is from genome assembly GCF_004153795.1 of Camellia sinensis. Lineage (NCBI taxonomy): Eukaryota > Viridiplantae > Streptophyta > Magnoliopsida > Ericales > Theaceae > Camellia > Camellia sinensis. The sequence goes on from NW_021025518.1 coordinate 2,090,244, forward strand.
TTACTATGTGATGCGCACAGCATACAAGTATAGACTAAACCACTCAAATTAGAACAAAACATCTTATATTTATTTTTTTGAAAAATAGTTTGAAAGTGCTACTTGTAAGTAGGCTAAAGCACGGATTTACCACCCTCAAGTGGGCTTAAAAACAACATGATGTGCCACTCCGCAAAGTGGGCTTAAAACTCACATTTAATGAATTGTCCCAATTCAAGCAATAAAGCCTTCATCCACAAGCATTCATGCAATTAATCACTTAAGCAAATAGCCTCATGGTAAGCATGCTAACAAGGCAACACTCACACTCATGCAATATGCTAAAGCGTAAACACTTACAGTGTACTCCGAGCCAAAACAGAAAACTAGTTAGAAATCAATGCATGGTCCTAACTATACAAGATGCCTAATACAACACATACAAATTGCAACTAAACAGGCTCGGCTATCTAAGATGGCATATGAATGCAACACTTGATAACATGCTTTGAAACACGTATTCACGAAAGTGTATTAAAACACGATGCAGTTTGAATGATGTGCCGAGCCCGGTGCATGCAAGACAAATGAATGATGTACACATGCAAGCATAAGGTATGCTAATTGAAAATGATCCCTAATCTAACCATCGAAAGCGGATAAATAAAAGGGAGAAAGAAGTGGGGTTGGAAGACATTCACACACACACGCACACTTATTACAACAATATGCCCTCTCGCAGGAGGGTCCAAATGAAAGAGGGCTAACTAGCTACGCTAATTAAGCTAATTGTTACAAACCAACTAATTAACTAACTATTCTAGCTAATTAATTACAACACAATTGAATAACTAGCTAATCTAAGCTAATTAGTTACAAATCGAATTAATTAACTAAACACTTAACTAATTAATTACAAGAATGACTAAGCTAACTAGCTAATTAGCTAAGCAATTTAAATGAACAGCCTCGGGAAGCAAGGGATGCATGCATGCTCGGTTGCTCCTCTTTCTCTTGAAAGTCCATTACTTTGCCACCGGTTGCCTCTATTTGCATTCGCCTTGATTCCTGAACACCGAACCAATCTCCAAACTATTTCTGCTCCAGAACCAGAACAACTTCTGACCACCTTTGAGCCTAAGAACTGTTGGCCACTTAAGGAAGCTGTAGGCCACTTAAAGTGGCCAGTAGGCCACTAGCCCTGGCCGGTCGGCCACTTGCTTCTGCATTCTCCAATTTTGCTGCAAACAGGGAGCAACAGAGGCAAAGCAAGGTCTTTGCAGGATATGTGTGTACAACCACCCTCCTTATCATTTCTCAAGCTCAAAAGAGTGTGGTACTCGACTCTCAGGCCACCAACCGAACATCGCAATGCACAATGGCCGAGAAGCCAAGTTTGTACAAGTCAATGAATGC
>NW_021025518.1:2094081-2165913 GCF_004153795.1 Camellia sinensis
AAATAAGGTCTTATCCACACTACCCCTTTGAAAATCATTATCAAGAAGACAGGTAGTAAGTCTATCATACCAAGCCCGAGGGGCTTGTTTCAACCCATACAAAGCCTTGTCTAACTTGTAGACATGGTTTGGACATTTAGGGTCCTCAAACCCTTTTGGTTGCTCAACATGAGCCTCTTCTTTCAAGTACCCATTCAAAAGGGCACTTTTCACATCCATTTGATACAATTTGAAACCAAGAAAACATGCAACACCAAGTAAAATACGAATAGATTCGAGACGTGCAACTGGGGCAAACGTCTTATCATAGTCAACACCCTCTACTTATGTGTAGCCTTGAGTAACCAACATGGCTTTATTTCTAACCACAGTACCATTCTCATCAGATTTATTTTTAAAGATCCACTTGGTACCTATTCATTTCTATAGGTCTGGGAACTAGAGTCCAAACATTGTTACGTTCAAATTGACCTAATTCTTCATGCATAGCATTAACCCAACTATCATCTAGCAAGGCCTCTTTAATATTCTTAGGTTTAATTAATGAAACATAACACAAATGGGATACCTCATCCCGAATCTGTCTTCGGATTTTCATTCGATCCGATACACTGCCAATCATCTGTTGAGCTGGATGATTCAGTTTCACCCTTGCTGATGGTTTAAACTTAGGACTTGCAGTGACAGAAGCATCAGGAGTGGTGTTTCTCTATGCACTCTTTGGACTCTAACTTACCTACGAGGATGGTGCTGTCTCAATTTCTTATGTTTGAACCTCAGCTTCTCTTTGACTTTGTGGTTCAGTATCCAGGATTGGAGACTCACCATTGCCATCCTCATTTGTTGCTGGAGCAGGGGAACCTGTGTCATCTATAACCACATTGCTTGATTCCATTAAAGTAGAAGTTCGCAGGTTATAGACTCGAAAAGCCCTACTAGTGGTTGAATACCCTAGAGAAATACCTTCATCACTTCAGGAGTCAAATTTGCCCAAAGGCTCTCTATCTTTGAAAATGTAACACTTACTCCCAAAAGTTTTGAAGCATTTTACATTAGGTTTCAATCCCTTCCACAGTTCATATGGAGTTTGTAAAGTGTCAGGCCTTAAATACACACGATTTATGACATAAACAGCAGTATTTAGGACTTCAGCCCAAAACTTTGGAGGAAGTTTCTTACTAAGGAGCATGACCCTAGCCATCTCTTGAACAACCCTGTTCTTCCTCTCAACCACTCCATTTTGTTGTGGAGTAATAGGTGCAAAAAATTCATGCTTAATTCCATGCATATCACAAAAATCTGAAAATGAACTATTTTCAAACTCACGACCATGATTAGTTCGGATTCTTATGATACACCCAATGGAAACACCCTGTTCATTTTGGATTTTAAGGACTAAGGCCTGGAAAGCATCAAACGTATTAGATTTTTCCCTTAAAAAATTTACCTACGAAAATCGAGAAAAATCATCAACAGTTAAAAAAATGTATCTTTTACCTCCGATGCTTTCAGTGCGAGTAGGTCCCATTAAGTCCATATGAACCAATTCAAGAGGACGTTTGGTTGTAAAGCTGTCCACCTTTTTATGAGGAGCATGGGTTTGTTTCCCAAGTTGACATGGTCCACACACATGATTCAGATTCTTACCCAATTTAGGTACTCCTCTCACAAGCTCTTTGTTGGCTATCTTAATTAGGTCTTTGAAATTCATGTGACCTAATCTTTGATGCCACAAATCAATGTTACTTATCATGGCTGAGTGACAAGTGAGATCATTAGTAGTAACAATCCCATAGCAGTTATTAGATGTGCGAACCCCGTGCAAGACAGTATTTCCCTTTTTATCCAAAATTTCACATTTATTTTTTGAAAATAATACTTCATGATGGGAATCACACATTTGACTAATGCTCAAAAGATTTTCTTTAAGACCATCACAAGTAAAGCATTTTCAAGCTTGGGAAGACCAGCTATACTTATAGAGCCCTTACCAATGACTCTAGAAGTACCACCATCTCCAAAGGTAACAATTCCACCTTCATATTTTTCAAGAGAGGTGAAGTAGGATTTGTCACCTGACATGTGACGAGAGCACCCACTATCAAGATACCACATGTGTGAGTCACGTGATTTTAGAGCAGTGTGAACAACTAAACAAGTCAAATCATCTTTTCTTACCCAAATCTTTTTGGTCTTAACAAGATCAGGTCTGGCGGTCTTGGTAAATGTCTTAGCGTTGTGAACACCCTCATGAATCTTAGTATTCCGCCTAGACATGTAAGGTTGTCTCCTAACCCAAAAAGTATTGGAATTTCTACCCTTTTGAGACACCTTACCAAACAATTCAAAGCAATAAGGACGAATGTGGCCATACCTACCACAATGATGACAAATAAAAACAGTTTTACCTCCTTTTTGTTGATCTTACCCCCTTTAGGTGGATGAAGAGAGGGATCATCCTGGTCTACCTTCAACTTTCCCTTTGCTTGAGTCTTCAGGTCATGTGATGTAGAGGCTTGTCCTTTGTGAGCTGTCGCATTTCCATAGCCTAGCCCACTTTTGTCACAACCCATTTGTTGAGACCCAAGGATGTCTTCTAATGATTTGGAACCTTTGTTCCGCATAGCAATTGTGGCTCTAGCAATTTGGAGTTCTTTATCTTTCTGACAAACCATCTCTTCCAATGTAGCTTGTGACATCTCAAGGCTTTCAAGCTTCTCTTCGTATGTGGAATACACTTTCAGGAGTTCATTCCTTTCAGTTTCACAAGATAAAAATTTCCCACATAGGTCTTGCCTGTCACTAGAGATCTTGATGACATTCTGCTTTGCAATTACAAGTTCTCCTTTTAGCTTGACATTCTCACTTTCACATGCTTTGAGCTTGAGAGTGAGTTTGTCATTGATTTTGGACAAATTCAGAGATTCCTCGTAAAGTTTTTCGTAAGCTTGTTGTAGTTCATCACCATTAATCTCATCATTGTCTTCTGATGTTTTATCATCTTCTTTTTGTTCCTCATTCTCCTTGACCTCATCCAGTCTAACAACTAAGGCAGGAAAGGTGATAAATGGAAGATGAATCTCCTCTTTCATGAAATTGGCTCAGAATTTTCCATACATCTTTAGCCTTTGTGCAGTGAATAACCCGTTGCTGTTCTTCATTAGAAATTGCTCCACGAATAGTAACCAGGACTCTCTGATTGCTCGGATTGTCAGCACTTCCAACATCTTCTTCAATGGCTTGCCAGCCTTCTGGGTCAAAAGCTTTTAGAAACGACCTCATTCTGATCTCCCAATACAATTACTCCCGTCAAAGGTGGGAGCATGATGCAGATTCTGACCATGAGTAAATCCCGCTGGCTTCGGAAGAGGTTGTGTGAAAGTGGACCAAAATTCCATGAAAGCACTATCCCTGTCTTCACCAGATTCAGCTTCTTCGGGTTCTTACTCCGACCTGCTTTCATAATCCCAAGTCACTGTGTAGACTTTCTTTCGATTCTTTTTCAAAGGACATTCAAAGGAAATATGGCCAAACCCTTGACATTCATAACAGTTGACCCCTTGCTGCTTTACAATCTTCTTTTTAGTTTTTGGAGCAAGTTTTGGTGGAAATGTTTTGGGTTTATCATTTGTCTTTTGAAATAGGTCTCTGAAATTAGGCTTCTTTTTCTTTAAATTTTTTTTGAACTGTTTAGTAAACATAGCCATCATCTCAGACTCTAAATCAAACTCAGTCTCAGGAGTTTTTACAGTCTCATGAGCACTAGTGAAAGCCACACTATCTTTTTGTTTTTTCTTAGAAATTTGGTGGGCTTCATAAGTCTGCAGGTTTCCAACCAACTGATCAAGCTTGAGGGTATCAACATTCAGGGCCTCCTCAATGGCTGTCACTTTTGATTGGAACCTATCGGGTAATGACCTCAAAATTTTTCCAATAACTTTAGCTTCAGGGATTTTTTCACCCAGTGTGAAATAGGAATTCACGATGTCACTAAGTTTTGCATAGAAATCATCAAACGTCTCATCATCGCGCATAAAAAGGGTTTCAAAGGTGGAGGTGAGACGTTGAAGTTTTGACCTTTTGACAGAAATAGTACCTTCATGAATCGTTTCAAGAATGTCCCAAGCCTCTTTTGCTACCTCTCACGTACAGATACAACGAAACTCTTCAGGTGTGACGAAGCAAAAAAGGGAATTGAAAGCCTTGTTGTTCCAACTCGAGTTTTGATAATCGGTTGCATCCCATTTATCAAGGGGTTTGGGAATATCAATGCCATCAATGGTGACAATAGATTCACTCCACCCATACATCACACAGTGCCAAACTTTCTCATCGATGGATTTTAAAAACGCTCTTATACAAGCTTTCCAATAAGAATAGTTTGTACCATCAAGTAAAGGAGGTCTATGGGTCAAGTCGCCTTCACGAATTGAGTCCATATCACCAATCACACAAAATCACACTCCTATAGTTTTGAGAAAAACCAAGAGTGACCTGCTCTGATACCAATTGAAATTCCTAAGCGATTCCTGATTAGATAACGATTTAATTCCACCAATTCCCAATTATTCAAAACACACAATCTAAACCGACAAGCACTTACGAAAGTGGTTTAGCTTGTTGTTTTCAAAAAACAATAAATCGACACAAACGATTTTTACGTGGAAAAACCACAATTGAAGCACCTTCAACTGTGATAAAAAAAAACCACGGTTGAAACGCACTACTGAAGAATGAAAGATTACAAGACAGCTAACAAATTACCAAACGCATCAAATTTGTTTTCAAGCTTCTATAGATCTTTCACCACTGCCTTCATCTCGAAATTGATCAATATGAAGTTGAATCCACAACTTCCAATGTCGAATCAACGACCACACACAGTATCAAACTCATTTGATGCTCCACGCGTGAATCTCCAGATTCCCCCGAAGAAGAATACTCTTGAATATGAAGTAACAAACCCCTTGATGTATGTATCTCAGATCATAAGTTTAGAACTCACTCAAATCATCAAGGAAAACTCACCAAGACTTTCAGAAGAAAACCTCAAACAAAACCCTAAGACTCTTAAACAAGATCTAAGAAAAGTAACCCTAGAATTGAACCAACACGCGAATATATAGACACAGAGATCGCGCGATCCGCTCGAGCGTGGGAATGGACGCTCGAACGGGGGCTTTATATCGCTTGTTCCAACCAGGGTTCACGCTCGAGCGGAAGATCCCACGCTCGAGCGTACAAACACATCACCCAGTATTTTTGCAGACGTACCAGATGCTATGAGAGTGAAAACCCCGCTTGAGCGTCACTTGTGACGCTCGAGCGGGAAGACTAAAACTTGAAAAACTGGAAAATTTGCAACTAGATTACACAATTAGTTTTTCTATGGATTTTGACACCAAGAGAGTCCTAACAATCTCAAAGGCTTTAAAAGATAGCCCAAAGCAAAGCAAAATAAGCCACAAATGGGGGTGGACCACCCCTAACTCAAACAAGGCCTCAAACAAATATTTTTAACACTTAAAAACAAAGGTTTTTGTAGTTGAAAGCTAGGCCTAAAATAGCATGCAAAGAGGGCCAAACTAATGTACAAAAACAAGCTTAAAAGGGGAAATTCCTCACCCTTGAAGCACAACTACAAAATATGCAACTTCTGAGCCAAAATCAGCCTTTAAGAGCTCAAATAAGACCTCCAAGCACCTTAGCTCCAAGGTAAAGGTGTTTGATCAAGAGTCCCTTTGCAAATGCACAAAGAATTCCCACTTTAAAGCCCTTTCAAGCACAAAAATATAGAGGAAGAGAGAGAATTCTAGAGAGAGAGTAGATTTTTTTGCTTTAAAAAATCTGAACCCCCAAGAAGGGGGAGGCAGCTCCCCTTTTATAGAAATGCAAGCAAGAACTTGCTTGAATCCCTCCCCACTCCGTATATGTGTAGGGAGGATGCATTCAGTGACCAACAACTGGCACAACTAGCACCAAAAATATCTGCAAAAACAGAAAAATGGCCATTGGCCACTTCCACTAGCCTATCGGCCACTCCAAGTGGCCTACAAGAGGGAAAAGTGGCCTACAGCAGCCAAAAGTGGCCGACAGGCCCTCCCCTCCCTCAAAGCAAGGTGCAACAAGGTATGGTCCAAAAACAAACCAAAGGAAAAGAGTTAAGAGGCCCCGAAACAAGGCGCTCAGCCAAAAGCCCTGGAAACTCATAACGAGCACAAACATGCGCAATCACCGAGTGCACAAACAATGACATCAAAGTCTTGAGGTCAGTCAAAAATGAGGTGTCTACACACACATCTTGAGATGTTTGCTGCATAGTGTAGACACCCATTTTTGACCGCCCTTAAGACTTGTGCGCCACTGATTGATCACTCGATGATGAAAGTTGTGTTGTGCAAATGTTCAATTTCTTTAGCAAGAAGAGCTCTAAATCCCAACCTTACACCCTATTTTGGACCAAAACTATTTTGACCTTAAAACCCTCTTTTTCAACATATTTTTTCCAAAATGTTTCTACGATGTTCCGAGGCTCGCATTTTGTTTAAAAATGTGCTTTTCAGTAAACCGACCAAGGACAAAGTGGAAATAAATGGAAGAGAGGTGAACTCTTTCAAAAATATTTTAAAACATCTTATTTAGAGGTTTGGAGTTGAAGAAAATTGGAAGAGAGGAAAGAAACCTAGTTGGGGAAGAAGTTAGGCATAAACTGTTAAGAGAGAGTCGAGCAGCCCTCACTAAATCAGGCCTATCCTTTTATACGCTTGAAATTAAGTTATGAGGCCACCACCATTGGCAATTGGACTTCTGGGGCTTCATTTTACACTTAATAATCTCCTAAAGCCAAGTCCGGATGAGGGAGATATGGCTGGTCGAAGTTAGGCATCAATCCGGTTAAGCCAAAATTGAGCGACCTTCACTAAAATAAGAATATCTCTTAGCACACTTATAATTTTGATGTGAGGTAACTTCCATTGGAAAGTAGACTTCCGGGACTTCAATTTAGACTTAAGAATGACCTGCACAGGAGTCCAGATGAAGGAGTTATACCCATTTGAAGTTGGGCCTAGAAGCAGATTTTTGGTGGCCGACCAGCCACCATCAGTGGCCGACAATGCACACTTATGGCCAGTCGGCCACTGGTGAAAAGGCTAGATATTTTGTGCCAGCTGTCCCCCAAAATCTCTAGCTGTTTAATGCTTGATATTTTCGACCTGTTAGGCTATTTTTCTATATATACCAAGCCAAACCTCTTGATTTAAGGTTCAAAAAATTTCCAAAATGTCCAATTCTCGGAATTCTCTCTCTATCTCTATCTTGCAACCTATACACCCTCTCTCTACACTTCCTAAACCAATATTGGAGCTCTCCTTGCTAAGATTCTTGTGTCCAAATTTTAGCCTTTGAGAGTGAAGGACTTGTGGTTTGTGAACAAAAGTGTTATTCCTCTTCAAGAGGTATAATTTTAAGCACCTTTGCACTACTTCTTTTCTGTCTTTTCTTGGTAATTTAGAAGTGTTTTTCAACTATGTTTTTGGGTTGAAGCTTGGGCCCTATGGCCATTAAAGGTTGAGGGGTTGATAGCCCTTCTTTAAACCTTGTTCTCTAAGCCTTTACCCTTGTGTTTCCTATCTCTTCATCAACTTTTTTAAAGCTTTTTACCATTGATTTTCAGAGGTTTTCAGAGGCTAAAAAAGTGGTTTTGAAGTTCCAAAAATGAAGGGTTAGCCACCCCTCCTTTGGCTTGTTTACTAGCTTGATTGCTCAATATTTTAGCTTATTATTTTAGCTACTTTTGTAATGTTTTTGGACTGTCCAAACCTCTATTTTTGTGGGCTGAAATTGGTGGTTTTAGGCCATTTAAGGTTAGGGGGTATTGCACCCTCCTTTATTCCTTGCTTATAAGGCCACTCTACCTTTGTTTCCCACTTTCAAACTATCTTTTTTTGGGCTTTTGAACACTGAATTTCAGAGTAATTTTAGTGGTGAAAATCATGTTTTGAAGTCTAAAATTAGAGGGGTTAGCCTCCCCTTCTTGTGTTTTGTTTACTAGCTTAACATGCTCCATGTTTTAGCCTATTATTCTAGCCTTTGTTAGCTCAATTCCAGCATGTTTTAAGATTTTTTTTAAACCTATTTTAGGACTTTTTTGAGCTGTTAGTGGCATTTGAGCTTTGCTTTGTATAGTTGTAGTGTAAGTCCTTTCACTAGCTTGGTTTGAGTTGATTGCATGTTTTAGTGTTTATTCTCACCTAATTTCAGCACTTGTAATCTCTGCAATCTCCCTCACCTCTTCACTTTTTCATTTGCTTTGAGGGTTGTTTCAACCTTAGGGTTGTTTAAGCTTGAGATGGAGGCTCATGCTTAATGGTTTAATCCTCCTTTGAGGGTTCATTACCAACGGCATGAAGCTTCTCTCATGCCTTAAACTATCCCTTAGTTGACACTTCTTTCACCTTAGATGACACTCACTAATGGACTTAATTGGTCAATAAATGGTTTGGCAACTAAAATGAGTAAACAAAATTGACAAGTAAAAATGTGCAAGATAAGCATTCTTTATGTTGCATTGCATGTGTTCAAATTGGATGTTAATTTGAACACAAGGAAAATGGGAAATTTCATACTCAAAGTGATGAAATGTGCCATTTTCCTAGGTCTCCATTGCCCTTGATCATGCATGATAGTGTGATGGTCATTTGAGTATTGTTTGTGCATTTATTGAACTTGTACAACTTGGTTCTTTAGCCATCATACAATGAAATTGCTTGGTTGATGGTTTGAAAGCTAAGTGCATCACTTCTTTGAGTTTGTTTCGATGATAAGGAGCGATATACAGTACAAACAGTCCTTGAGAAATACACTGTTTTGCTCTGTTTGCTCTCTCTGTTGTAGCAAGGAAGTCCAGGTTATTAGTGGAAGACAGCCACCACCAGTAGCCGACCGGCCACCATTGGTAGCCGACTGGCCCCCTGTCGGCCATCCATGAAAATTGAGCAATGTGTTGGTAAGGTGGAACAGAGGTATTCTAGAAGTGGGCAACATTGTCAGTGTTTAAATGTGCAAACAGAGGCTTGCAGCAGCAAAACGGTGGCTTTTCGAGTAGAAATCGAGCATGTGCATGAGCCTCCCTTGCATTCCAAGCTTATTTAATGTTTAAATATCTAGCTTAAATATGTGTTGTATTTAATTAGTTGTAGTTAATTAAGAGTTGTAATTACTTAGTTAGTTTAACTAGTTATTCGATTTCATTTTGTAATTAGTTAACTAGAATAGTTAATTAATTCGAGTGTTGTAATAATTAGTTAGCTTAATTAGCGTTGCTAGTTGGTTAGCTTATTCATTCGGACCCTCCTTTGCGAGGGTGTAATGTTGTAATAAGTGTGTGTCTGTGCGTGTGTGTATGTTTTCCAACCCCACGTCTTTCTCCCTTTTATTTAATCGCTTTCGATGGTTAGATTAGGGTCATGTTTTAATTAGCATACCTTATGCCTTATGCTTGCATCCATTCATTTGTATTGCATGCACTGAGGCTCGGCGCATCATTCAAACTGCATTGTTACTTCAAATAATTCTTTGAATACATGTTTAAACCGCATGTTGTTCAAATCAATCCATATGCCATATTAGTAGCCGAGCCTATTAATTGCATATTGCATGTGTTGCATTAGACATCTTGGAGTACTAGGTGAGTTTTTATGCTTTATCATACTTGCATAAGTGTAAATGTTGCCATGATTAGCATGCTTGCCATGAGGCTATGTGCTTAAATGCTAAACTGCATGAATGCCTATGGATGAAAGCTTGTTGTTTGAATTGGAACGATTCAACGAATATAATTTTTAAGCCCACTTTGTTGAGTGGCAAATCATGTTTTAAGCCCACTATGTTTGGTGGGAAATTCGCAAACTTTAAGCCCATTTGAGGAGGCAAATTCAAACCATTTTCGCAAAACAAACATAAGTTGAATTGTTTCAAATTGAGCAAACTAGTCTATACTTGCTTGTGTGCATCACATAGTAAAGCTAGCTTAATAACCGAACAAAGCACATAATGTTTATAAAATATCATATCATGATTAGTAGAGGCCGATCTTTGATCGGGCGAGCGAAGGTGCTCAATTCATGACTTTTCCCTCTCGTAGCTAAGTTCTCGAGCCGAGGCAACTTTGGTGATGATGGACATGTAGCCTTTGGCATGAGTCATGGTTTCCTGAATTTTCCCAAAAATAAAAAATATTTAGGTGGCGACTCTATATCTGGCAAAGTAATCCAACTTTGGCATTTTGATTCAAAATCAATTTTCCAAAAAGATTTGCTGGATTTGGACTCTTTAGTGATTATCAGTTTCACATTACACTTGTGAGATTAGATTCATAAGCACGGGAGTCGGAACTGTGAGGCCTTTTTTTCAAACCTTTTCCGAAAGGGGGGCGCGAAAAAGGCGAGCCACACATAGTCATCTAGATAACTAATAGACTTCAAGAATTCACAAAAACCATCTATTTGTAGAGAATCCAATGTGTAGGCTGACCGAGGCTTGACAACGGATCTGTTATCTTTACTCTATAGATGCAATTCTTGCCTTACGCCCATTTCTTGCAAATCATCACGTGCTTTGTACGTGTCCTTGTTTTTCCCTTCTATGGCCAACATCGTCCATAAAAGTTTTTACAAATATTCTTCTCAATGTGCATAACATCAAGATTGTGTAAGAGCTTTAGTTTCTTCCAATACGGTGGCTTCCACATTATGCTTTTCTTTGTCTAATTCAATTCTTCAGACTCTCGTGGTCTTTTCTTGTTGGTAGGATCCTTTCCGAACTTGACTTCCCGCAATTGATCTAATTGAGCCATTACTTTTTCCACCGTTAAATCCAAGGATTTCCTGCCTAAGCTCAGTTAAACCATCAAACTTCTTGTCCTTCCTCCAACGGTGGTTATCAGGCAAGTACGCTCAATGACCCACCCACCTGACCTTATTAATCAACCCACGTGATAACGGATCATCATTACAAGGAGCGCAAGCCAAATAACCTTTAGTTCTCCATCCAAATAAGTCACCATATATAGGGAAGTCATTTATGGTCCACATTACAGCTGCATGCATCCGGAAGGTCTGTTTAGTGGAGGCATTATAAGTCATCACGCCATTCTCCTATAACTTCTTCAACTCATCAATCAATGGCCTTAGGTAGACATCAATATCAGTCCCTGGTTGATTACGTCCAGGAATAAGTATGGACATCATGAAAAATGGGGCCTTCATACATCTCCAAGGTAGGAGGTTACAAAAAGGAAATTCTATAGGAAGTGCTCATGTTCCCAAAAGGGTTGAACCCATCAGTGGCTAGGCCCAACCTAACATTGCAAGTCTCCTGGGCAAACTTTGGATGATGCAAATCAAATTCCTTCCACTCTTTACAATCAGCCAGATGCCTCCCTACACCATCGTCAACACGCTTATCACTATGTTATCTCATGTCTTTAGTCGTCTTCCTAGACATGTACAATCTTCTCAACCTTGGTGTCAATGGCAAGTAACGCAATATCTTGTAAGGGATCTTCTTACCCTTGCTATCATTTACTCTATACCTACATGCTTGATATGTGGGACATTTTTCCAAGCAAGCATTCTCCTTCCAGAATAGTACACAATCATGTTTACATGCATTAATGAGCTCGTATCCCAAGCCCAAGTCACGTAGTAACTTCTTGCACTCATAAATTGGCCCTGGCATCGCATGGCCCTCTAGTAGGAATCACCTTTGTATCTCCAAAACCTTGTCAAAAGACTTATTGCTCCACCTATTTTCTACCTTCACATGTAGCATCTGAATAACGAATGCTAACAGAGTATTTAAGTTTTTACAACCTGGTTACAAGCGACATTGGGAAGCAGCTAATAATTTATTAAAATTTCGTACATCCTCTCTTTCTAGAGTATCACCCTCCATAAAATTCCCCCTCTGATAGTCCTCTATTAGTTCATCATATTCATCTTGATCCTCGTCATTTTCGCCATTCCTTTTATCAAGTTTATTGTGTTCTGGAAGTTCGTCGTGTTCTAACCAAGTGGTGTATGATACTATCATCCCACTTATGAGCAAATGAGCCTTCACAATATCATACTCCTGCTTATAAAAGTTACAACAATTGATGCATGGGCACTTAATCTCCTTAGCCTCACCCAAATGAACCTTTGCAAATTCAATAAATGAGTTCACCCCATACATATGGTTGACTAAATCTGTCAGAAATTAACATCCAACTCCTGTCCATATCCAATCATAAGATAGTAGTTAATACCAATAGGACATAACGTTTATTATTATTATTATTATTATTATTATTATTATTATTATTATTATTTTAAACATAAAGACAAAGTAGTTAACATAATTATAGAGTGACACATCATTGTCAATAAACATGCATCTACCTATAGGCTTTTTTAATTTTGTATCAAGGCGACCAACAAATCCTTTAAACTTCTATTCTACTTGCATATATTATGTATTAAGTTCAGTGTTTTTTACATTTACCAACCGAAAAAAAAAATTATTTTTCATGTTACATTCCTAAATTTATTCATGAATTGGATAAGTGTTAGAAGGAAGTGAAATAGCAATAGCAAGCCTAAGCCTATGTTGTGGACAAAAAAATGAAACCTTAACAAAGTTTAACAAACAACTAAAAGAAGGATAGTAAAAGTTCTAGAATGATAGAAAAAGAAAGGTATATAGTAGGCATATGTGCTGTTTCTCTATTGATTTATGAAACTCCATGATTCCAATAATATCTTCATAAAACTGTACTACAAATAGCTTGATAATGCAAATAGTTTAATCAAGCTATTTCCTACAATAATATAAATAGCTTGATAAAACTGTACTACAAATACCTCAAGGAAAAATGTGCAAGCTCCTATACTTTCGTATATTTCCTGGCAACTAGCATAAAACTTTTTAGCAAGTCTCCAATCAAGAGAAACTGGTGACTAGGAAATAGGTGTCTAACACCCAAACTACCAATCAAGAGAGGCATTTAACATTTAACACAATATCAAGCTCCCACAGTACCTTGTCCCCTAACCACGGTCTTGACAAAACTGTTTCATATATATTAGGTGGTAGAGACAGCCTTTAAACTTTTACCCTTTTCAATCAGCAACAGCATCAGAAACACAAAATTTTAGGTTTATAAATCTTAGGCTTCACAATCTCACAAGATGCCATACTAAACAAGCTATGGTCAAACTCTTTTTGAACTTGACCTCACAAGCATCCAAAAGAAATTTTAGACTTCTTAAAATCTAACACAAATACTAGTATCTCATAGTTGCCAAATCCTTATGACGTAGCAATTATTAGGTCCTCAGCTAAAGCAAGCTGTGGAGAGAGCAACATATACGTAGCCTTATTCCCATTTGTGGATAGCTGTCAATCAACCTACCAGTTAAAAAATAGCTGACTAATTGTTCAAGTACAACCAAAACTTCAATGAGATATCTACAACTCCAAATGTACGAAATTTACCTCAAAACGTAGGGCTAACTGCATATTAAAAGTAAAATGTATAAAAGCAATTAATCATTAATGTTAAAATCTCGAACAAGTGTACTAATTAGGTAATTTAAAAATAAATAAATAAAGGTTAACAAGATGCACCTGCCAGTGTACAAACTTTTCATGAAATAGATAACATGCAAAACCACAACATAAGCTAAGCAGAAAATCCAATATGCAACTAGGGGTAACATGAGATTGAATTATTAATAATGCCATACTTAAATCTTTTCTTACCTGTTCTGTTTTCCCTTGTTCTTGCAACCTCATTGCATGAGCTTTTTGTTTCTCTATCTCTTCTCTGTGAACAAACAAATAAAAAAAAAATAGACACAAATCCAAAAAGTCAAAAGGTCATATTCATGGCAGCCATACAATCCAAAATTATTGTGTTATTTTTATGGGATATAAGCAGTTTACATTCATACTTTTGAGAATGAGAAAAAGTTCAGAGGTCTAATAATTTAGGGTAAATTACAGTCACCTCCCGTGAGATTTGAGAAAAATATAGTTAGCCCTAAAAGTTTGGCATAATTATATTGACCTCCCTTTTAGTAAACTTTCTACAGTCTCTTACAGATGGATTTCACCCATTGGGCTCACAACAACAATGGGATACAACGGCCCCGCTTGGTGTAGCTGTTAAAACAGCTTATAGATTATAGCTTAACAGATTATAGATTATGACTTTAATCAGAAGTTGTTAATCTGTTTGGTGTAGCTATTGGATTATAGATTTAAGTTGTTGAGTAATGTTTGTTAAATAAGCTGTGAAATAGCTTTTTCAATTAATTTTTATTTTTTGTTTGTCTACATTTCTCATAAAAAATAATAATAATAATCTATAGTCCATTTGGGTCTTTTTCTATTTTTAAAAAAATAAAAAATAAAAAAATTTAAGAGTATAACCATAAATTAACATGTCCACAGCAGAAGCTGATAATCAGAAGCAAGGGGTGAGCAGCTTCTCAGAATCAGCTTTTTTGAGTTAAAATAAGCTGTTAGAATCAGAAGCTGTTTGAAATAAGTTTAACCAAACAGTCCAAAATAACTTTTTCAAAGCTAAAAGCCATAAGTTGGCTCTGAAAAGCTGAAACAAACACCCCCAACATGAGCATCTTCTATAACTAGTTCTGCCCATGTTCATTGTGCATTGGGAGTGTGTAGTTAATGGGTGTGATAAGCTCAAACTCAATTTTCGGTGGCGATGGCTATGGTCGGCTGGTGTTGGGTTATCCTATTTCTCTACAATTTGTGTATGAATCTACGTAATTGTATTTGTCGTTCTTAGACCAACCGACTCAACTACCTCAATCAAGCCATCTCAAAAACAACGATTTGGTAGGGTTATATGCTTTGAATGGTTTGTTTCGGTGCCCTACTATATACAAAATAAAAAAGATTCAGTAGAACCCAAATTTCGATACGAACCCCAACCAAACCAAACCCCGTTTAGCCCTCACTCTCCCTAAATCAATATGACAAAGTAAAAACCTTACTTTTCTGTTCCAACCTCTACCCTCAACTATTAAAAGAACAGTTTGGTTTTGTAAGCCACTCAAATTGACCTCTTTTAATTTGAAAACTATTATACAAATCCCCCAAATATTGAATAAAACAAGCAGAAAGGACAATCCTCTCTCACTAAAAGAGAGACCAAGGCACAATTGGCCATGGCAATGAAACTCTAAACAAAAGCAACAATTGAGAATCTTTTTAATGTCTGTTAAATGGTAAAGGCAGTTGGCATGGCAATGTACTATTCCAATTCATTCTAATATCATCCTTAAAGGACATTACCTAATGGGCTCCTACAAATTAAGGGCATAGGGAAGGACTAAGAGTGGCTACATGCCTAACCTCTATAATATTTGTGGGAAGGGACTACATTTTTCACTTCAAACCCATATTTTCATACACGGAAACTCAAGCATTTACCACTACACCAATCAATACCCCCTCTTTGATGAAACTTCTATGTTTATCTAAAAAGGGTTTTCAGCTCTCCTAAAAAGCCCTAGTACAAATTACATCCATCCACTGCATCTAAATTTTTTACTAATGAACCTATGCATTTACTTCATGTCATGCAACTTGATCATAAGATTTACACTCTTAGTCATAGACTCATAGGCCTCCTAACAATAAACGCAAAGATTTGTCATTTATGTATTTACCATAATGAGTTACTCAAGCAGATGCTCAAGTTGGAGTGGAACCACGAATAGCATTAATTCGACACCATTTGAAACAGAACAATTTTAAGGTATATGAGTAGTTAAAAAATAAAAGGCAATGCTGATAATTCGCTAGGATGGGATATATTGCAACCAAACTGCTGAAAAAAAGTGAAGAATACCTTCTTCCTTTTTTTCCCTAATAAATGCAAAAGTAGGAGACTACAGTTAACAAAGGAAAAAATAATAATAACCAGCAGATATAAGTGAAAACAAAAGGTTGAGAACTAGAGACATTAACAACCCTTAACCCAACAAGTGATGATGTGAGACAAAACTAAATCATATGCAGAGATAATAAAAATAATATTTTTGATAATCAGATGCCAAGATAGTTACAATCTTCCCATACCTTTGTTTCAATTTTACTACTTTATATGCTTTGCCTACTTAAACATGGCAAGATAGAGAAAAAGAAAGGGGGGAAGTTTCTGGATGATTTATTTAATTAAAAACCTTGTTTAACTATGTAGACAAGGATTAAACGAACTTCTCACGTTTCCAAATCTTATTCCCAATTTGTAACGCCCTACACCATTCCTTGAAATTTATATCCCACATCGAGTTTCATCATCAAAACCACTAACACAATAACATTCACACAAGCAGAATTTGTGTCTTCCTTGGACCTTACTTCAGCACAATTTGAGTAAAATTCTGGCTTTATAGGTTACTAACTAGAGGGACTTGTAATCTCACTTGGCCAAGTTTTTGGATTTTCACCTTGAAACTTAAAATTCATAAGCACTTCATGAATATTTACATTATTTATATAGTTCAAAACCAAGATTGGATATAGCAATGAATAAGACTATTAGACTCAAGGAATAGTGAAAAATCCTTAAAAAAAAAAAAGTAAAGTCTATGTTTATGATTTTAGAAGGTCCAAAGAATGACAGACCATATTGGAAATTGTGGATTCCATTTTATATCTTTACTGGTAAAATGTGAGAAAACATGCAGAAGATCATCATGTTATCACTCCCAAGAAAACACTGAAATTTATAACTATAGAAGTTAGCTAATTATCAACCTTTTTTTTTTTCCAACAAAATCAATTGATAAAGGTCTGCTGGTTTCTTTTCTTGTTCTTCTTTTTTTTAATGATAAAAAATGGGAAACTGCCCTTATTCATCCCTTAATATATTACAAATTTCAACTGTTCCAAATCATTGATATATTAAAATAAATAAATAAATAAATAAAAACCAAAAAAAATAATTGATGTAACTTTTTGGAAAAAATAAATATATAAAATAACGTTCCTAGGATAGTCATGCATTTTTGGATGTTATGCTTATTGCCTCAAAAATCCAATTTCACCATTATAGAACATTCTTATCTGTGAAAGAAAATCAAAAGAATAATTGAAAACCAAACCAAAAGTAGAAGAATTTGGGGAAGAAGGCAAGTATTAATTTTTCGAAACAGAATTAAGAGAGAAGCAAGGGAAGTGAGATACAAAGCAAAAAGAGAACAAACCTATAGGGGCAGATTGAAGCACCGATGGTCTCGCACAGCAGCAGCAAAAGACACAAACCCAACGATCAACAAACCTGTATGCCGGTGTGTGATTGTGAAGGAGAGAGAACTACCAATTGTGAGAGAAGTCTGTGCAAGAGTGAAAATCGTGCAGATTGATGAGGGGAGATTGATGAAGGGATTTACCTATCTGGAAAAAAAAAACAAAAAAAAAAAGAGGGAATTTTGGGAGGGAAATTTCCACCGCCTCATATGTTTGTAGAGGCAGATCAAAAAAAAAAAAAAAAAACAAAACAAAAAAACAATTCAAAACAATTTTTAGGTTTTTTTTTTTTGAAAAAATTAAAATTAATTTGGGAGCAATAAAAATCAAAATTATATTTTTAAAATTTAAAAAACGTATTTATGACTTAAAAGATAAAATTATACAAAAATAATAAGTTTTTTTTTTTTACCCAATTTTTTTTGGTCTTTAGAAAAAAAAAAATTTAACTAGTTTATGAAAATAAAACCAAACATATTCAAATTGATAATCTAACCACATTCTTTGAAAAAGTTTAAATTATCCCAAATTAGTCATCTCAACTTAAGGGTATGTTTGGGCTTAATGGATTTATTTTGTAATCTAATTCAATGATCATTTTAATTTTACAATTCAGTAATTAGAATATTTAAAACTCTTTGAAAAGTTATAATAAAAACACAAATCAATAAATCACCTCATTTCATTAGCAAAACTTTTATCAACGAATAGTGTTATTGTCACTAAATGGTTAACTCTTTGCCCACGCCAACTTGTCGTCGCCAAAAGAAAGCACACTAATAAGAACGCTCATTGTGTTGCTAAAACATAAGCCTCGTAGCTAAAAGTTTTGAAATTTTGGCGCTTAGTGAATGTTATGCTTTTTTAGCGACGGTAGCAATTTACATCAGTAAGGGTATACTTTTACCAACGAAATTGATCACCCTGTCACCAAAAATATACTTTTGGCAATGAAAAATTGATGTCGTCGCCAAAAGTAGTAGCCAAAAGTGTAATTTCTTGTAGTGTTTATGTATGTAGGTGATCAGGCGCACAACCAGGTTCAGTGATAATCGCCTGGACTTCTATTTTGTTGGCCAACTTTTGTGCCTCCCGAGGAGGTTCCGGAAAGAGCTAGTGGTCGAGTTTTGTGGATTAAATTTAAGACTTTTGTTTGTTTTAAGTGAACAATTCTTTTGTGTTATGTTAATGACGATGTAAGATGGATGTGTACATGACATCATATGTGGGTTTATATATAAAGGTTTAAATTTACTGTCCCATGTATGTCTACACAGCTCAATGGACTATGTATGCTTTATATATCTGCTTCTGTGGCCCCTTAAAATGTGTTAGTCTGTTTAGAGGCCTTTGGTAATCCAAGGATTACTGGCCGATTACGACACTAAACCTATAGGGATGGGTTTGGGTCGTGACACCTGTGGAAAAGATTTTTACCTTCCACAACACTAATAAAGGCAACAAAACTTATATTTAATGAGAAAATCTAGTACTTAATTCATTTGGATCAAAATTTGGATTGTTTTGAGTATGCTTGATAAGCTTATTTTTTTGTTTATTATGAAGAGGTGTGTAAAAAAATAGAGATATTTTATAACCCAAATAAATTAATAAACCAATAAATAGCTTAAAGGTCATGTTGCCAAATGAGCCCTTTGCATTTTATTATAAAATCACAACAAGTGAAAAAGGGAAAATACTATTTCCACACACCTAATTAACTCAAGACACACACTTAATGAAATTTTAATTTAATGACAATTATATCTTAAATTAAAATGACCATAATAGACATCCAACAACACTCATAATATTATATGAAAAAAAATTTCTGTACACATCTTTTAAAAACAAAAAATCTCAATATACACCTTTTGCGTTAAAAAAAATAAATCATAATTTTTCCATTATTGTCACTTTGAATAAGTGGAGTCAAGATTTTCATTAAATTACAACATAAATTCGCATTATCTAAGATCAAATGCTATTTGTTTTTTTTTCAAAATTTCCTTCTTCTCTTTTCATTTCTTAACCCATCAAACACGTACCTATAACATATTCAATTTACTAGTTAACTGGTTCAGCTAATTCAATTTACTAGGAATGTAAAATCAATTCACTATGAGCCATTGTATTATCTTCCAACTCCTTCATTTTTATGCAAAATAACAAAAGCTAGATAAAGAATCCAAATTAATAAGAACATTTAGAAACCCAAAACTAGAAAACAAAAAAAGAAACATTGGGTCCTCAAAACCATAAATCTTCTAAAATTTTCTCTTCTTTTCATTCTACTTTCTCAAGAACCAAACAAAAGGAAGGAAGGTTACCAAGCAGGGAGAGGCGTGTTCAGACTGGTATTGAATCTCGTTGCGGAGTATCCTAATGATGTTTGACTCAAAGGGTGATTTTTGGGGGGTGTCGGTCGACATTTGGGTCCAAGATTGGGCGAGAAAATTGGATATGTGTCTATTTGGTTGGCAAGAAAATTGATGTTGCAAAAATTGAGGCATTAGGGTTCTGCAAGAAGAGAGAAGTGATCTCCGTAAAGCTTGGAGAACTCAAGCCATAACAGTGACAATGGCAGTGACTGTGACTATGACTGTGACTGTGGGAGTTACTAGTTTCACTGTGGATGGCTCTGCAAATGTGGAAGTTGGATAAATCAAAAGTGTATGGAAGGGAAGGTTAAGTGGTATGTGTACAATAGTTATGAGTGAATGATGTAATTATAATTTTTAGTGTGTGGATTGAGAAAATTAATCAATAAATAAATTAATAGGTATATGTATTGAGAAAAAATATGCACTGAGCTAATCAAGTGTGTGAAAATAGAATTTCCCGTGAAAAAGTTGTGAATATTCATCATTTCTTTATTTTAGAGAAATGTAGTTTTATTGTTGGTTTTGCACAATGCAATATAGAATAGGGTAAATTACACTATTAATTCCTATAGTGTTAATTTAATTTTCGAGCTATCTGGTTGGGCTTGTTAATTTAATTTAGGTATTCAAGCTATCTGGTTGGGCTTGTTCTTCTTGAAGAACTTCGAATCTGTTACTTCTATGCTGGGATGTTCTTTGTTTGGGTTTGGCCTGTTTGGTTTTCCTTCTTCTGCTAGGTGCTGTTCCTTCTTTACTTGTTTCATTCAGCTCTTTTCTATTTCCTTGCCCCTTGGTATTTGATGGACCTGGCGCATTTGTTATGCTCAGTTGTGCAACGGTATTGTTCTGATTCATATTTCTCCGGTAAGATCATTGCATATTCAGTGCACTTTTCTTTCCGGTGGCCCACTCTTCCACAAGAGAAGCAAATTAGATGCATATGTTCATATTTAACCAAATATTATTTATATTTACTATACGAGCAAGAAATATTCTTGCCGTATAATCCTGTTGATCAAGTCTTCGCTCCTCCGTACGTCGTCACTTTACTCCCTGAAAATACAAACGTGAGCTAGCCGACGGGTGTGTACCGGATACCTCTCCGATGCCTAAGTCAACCAAACAGACAAATAGACAAAAAGCTCTGTGTATTCGGGAATCAAAGTTGTGTTACCTCTCCATAGGTGATGCTATGAGCTTTTATAGGTTCTGCGTGGCACAATCCTAGTGGGACTCTCACTCCTCCATGTAGAGTCCTCCTAGGAATCACATTCCTGAAAGATAATGCTTATCCTTCAGCATCCCCCTCACTGCTTAAACCAAGTGAGATGGTTTTACCTCGGCAGTATGGCGAAATGACCGAGATAACATATCCATGCTAAACTGGCTGAAATGACCGAGCTCTACCTAGCTCGGTTCTCTCCTCTATTACTAGTACTTCGGTTTCACCTATTGAGACCGTGCTATCCATAGCGTTCTTAGACCGAGCTATTCAACAACAAGGTCCTGAGAAAAAGCCCAAAATACCTCGGCTCAATGTGGATTGACCGAGCTAACTCTCGCCGTTCTGACCATGCCAACCGAGCTAACTACAAAGCTCTTTTGGACCGGGCTAACTTTGAAAGCCCTTTTACTCAGTCTTTACTGTGGCCCACAAAATGGCCCATTACCCAGCTCGGCCTAATTTACTTATAAATTACCCTCTCAATTGCCCCTTAATTCCATCTGCGTAGCATGATAGGGATTATCTTTTACCAGCCGAGCTAAAAACTTTAGCTTTCCAACCGAGCTAAATCCACACCGGGCTACCCATCTGTCCGGTCAAAACGTCTCTTCAATCGCTGTAACTGAATCGCTTCTCATTCTAATGGACACGTGGCAAACTCTTATTAGCCCCATGCAGCTGTCCAGCCATCATCATACTTCGCAATATTTGAACAGTCCCGCCTAAAAGCTTTACACAAAGCAAAAACCCTACTTTTTGGATCATTCACTTGCACTATTCACCTTCTCTCTCTTTCTCTTGTGTCTGAGCCTCCATTTCTGCAACCACTATTTTTTGCAAAGCTCGTGTTCTTCCTTGCGACTTGGATCTTCATCTACTTGCCTCCATTCTTGTAAGTGACTCAATCTTATTTTCTCTTTGTTGATTTCGTATCTGTTTTGCAATACACAACATGCGTATTTGTATGTTTTTCAAAACATATTCCATTTCTGAGAACACCTCTGTAACATAACCACTGTCTATATGAATAACCTGGGAAATGGTAGTTTTGATCCAAAATCACACTCCAACCGAACTAGGATACTGTTTGTATTAGGTACGACCCTGGCCGAACTAAACAACCGAACTAAAACTTCACGCCATATTGATAGTTTCAATAAGTCTTAGTACCTTTGCTTATCCTGACCGAGCTAGCTCACCGTACTAGGCTTGCACAATACCACGCTAGAAAGTCTCAACACCGACCGAGCTACAACTTGGGGCTAAACCAGCTCCCTTAGTCTAAACCGAACTAAGAATGCTGCCCCAAGGGCTTAACCGAGCTAAAGTCCTTTGCTCAAGCTGAACCAAGGCTGGATAGCATCTCGTGTAGCCGAGTTAGGACTTCATTTATCTTGCCTATATTTCTTGTAGCACGGTCCAACGATCTGTGCTTAACACCTTTGTTTTTCACTTTGCAGACTTAGGTTACCAAGTGTAGACATCCCCGAACGCCCCGGCAGGGTGAGTCCCGTTCTGTTCATTTGAGGTCACTACAGCTCGGACTCGATTTGTGTCACGGTTCTTAATCTTGAACCAAAGAGTCCAAATCTGGCAAATCGTTTTGAGAAACAGATTTTTTGAAAAGAAGTGCCAAACATGGACTGCTTTGCCAGATACAGAGTCGCCACCTAAATATTTTTTATGGGAGAATTTAGGAAACCCTGACTCGGTGCCGAAGGCCACATGTCCGTCATCACCGGAGTTATCTCGGCTCGGGAGCTAGGGTACGATTGGGGAAGGTCAGCTATGAGCACCCCCTCTCGCCCGATCCGAAGATCGGCCTCTACTAACCGTGATATCCATTTTTGAAAACATTATGTGTTCTTATTCCATTTGTTAGCCTAGAATTATTATGTTATGCACACAGCAAATAAGTATAGACTAGATTGCCTAATTTGGAAAGGAACACTGCATATCCGTTTGTTTTAGAAAATGTTTTGGAGTTTGCTACTCGTAAGTAGGCTAAAATACGGATTTCAACGAGTTTTTTCAACTCAAACAATCCAACCTTCACCCACAGGCATTCAAACAGTTTATCACATAAGCATCTAGCCATATGGTAAGCATGCTATCATATTAACATTCACACGCATGCGAGATGCTAAAGCATAAATACTTACATTGTACTCCATGCCAAAACAATAAACTGGTTAGCAAACATGCGTGATCCTAGTTCATGTCAATTTGACTAATGCAACACATGCAAGATGCAATTAGAGTAGGCTCGGCTAACTTAAACATGGCATGTGAAATGCAACCAATTAATGCACGTATTCAATTTGGAATTGAAATACAAATGCAGTTAGCGTGATGTACCGAGCCCGGTGCATGCGAAACAAATGTATGGATGCACGCATGCGTAGCATAAGGTATGCTAATCTAAACATGCCCTAATCTATCATCATAAGTAGGTAAATAAAAGGGAAGAAAGAAATGGGGGTTGGAAGACATTCACGCACTCACCCACACTTATTACAGATTCGTCCTCGCTCGGAGGGACCAAAAGAATAATACAGATAATTAACCTACAAGCTAATTAATTATTACAAATTGCCTAATTAGCTAACAAACTAACTAAGCTAGGAAAAACAGTAAACCGCCTCGAGAAGAGAGCTTAATGCAAAGCATGCTCGGGTCTTGCTCGGAAGTGCACCGCCATGCATAGGCTGCCTCTGTTTTCCTTTCCTTACTCCTCTAGAGGCTGCCAAAACCTCAGGATTGCTTTTCTGGATACTGGGGAATGCCATCGGCTGGGTAGAATGCCCACCGGCAGTGGCATGTGATCACCAGCCATTGGTGAAGCTATCGGCCGAGGGAGGATTGCCGGTCGGCACCTAGCACTGCCGGTCGGCAAAGAGTTCCTGCAGAACTTGCAATTGGCAGCAACAGAGGGCAAGGCAGAGCATGGCAATACAGTTCAAGCAATGTATGCACCAAACATGCTCCTTATCATGTGAGTGAGTCAAAGGGACATGCTTCTTGGTTCTCGGACCACCAATCGCGCATTTCCATGCGTGATGGCCCAAGGGACCAATTTATGCATATTGATTTCAAAATGCAATGCAAACCAACAAACAAATGAGGAACTTAACCTCAATCATGGATAATCAAGAGGCTAAGCATGCATGCAATGCGACCTAAGCATGTTGGCTAGGCATGCAACATGGAATGCAAAATGTACATGCAAGCATGCAAACAAACATGCAAGGTAAACATGCAAGCAAGCAAATAATGGACTTAAACATGATTTGGGCAACTCTAATAAGGCCCAAAACAATGGCCAAAGTGACCAAAATAAAGGACTAAACACATACACACATGCACATGTTAAAGGGGCCAACACTTAGACACAAATGGGACAACTCTCAAACACATTTGAAAGAGGGTAATCATGGACATATGGCATGCAAGGTAAGCATTGAAAATCATGTAAGGATGGTGCCAAACCAAGCAAACAAAATAGACTAAGCATGCAATAAATGGCCTAAGTACTTGAAGCAAGTCAAAGGGGCTTGAACCATGACCAAGTCAACCAAGCCTCACAAGGCTAAGAGGACTTAAAATAGGTTCAAGGCATACCTAGACCATGCAAAGGGGACTCCCTAGATGGCATCTAAGTGGCTTAAATTCAAAGGCATGTACAATGGCCAAAACATGGAGCATATAACACAAGCTCATAAGGCATCAAGGAGACATCCAAGGCAAACATATAGGCATGCAAAGGGGACTGAAATGACATGGTGGATAGTTCCAAACCACTAAATCAATGCAAGAATGTCATGCTATACATTCATACACTTAAGGCCAACAAGCCGGAATGCAAAGGGGCTATACTAAGCATGCCAAATCCGACCCAAACAACCTAGGACAGACCTTAAACATGGCAAAATATGCACAAAAGCTTCACAAAGCTAAGCCTAAAACATGCTAGAACAAGGGTTTACAACCTAAGGCATATTAAGGCAATAAAGTGGCATTACAAGGTAGGTATGCTAAGCATGCATGGTGTACCAAAACCAACAATAAACAGAGGCGTATTATGATATAATAGGCACAAAAAACAGCCAAGGCATGGTCAACACGAAGCTTAGCTAGATGCTCCCTCAAGAGGCCAAAAATGGTCCATTTCAAGGACAATAAGGAGAGGGGGTGGCCCTCTCCTTCTTGGGACCTCAAGGCACCATCCTCACCTCTGAAATCCCTCAAGATTTCAGTGGTGAGGAGGCCCAAACATCAAGGTCTCAGAGCTCACTCAAAATAGCACAAAATGGGGCCTTTCAAGGCCTAAGAGGGGTCAAACACCTCCAAACCACAAAACACTCTAAACAAACTATTTAGAGGGCCTAAAAACAGAACTTTTTTATGTTATACACTAAACACAAAAACAACTTTAAGATAGGTAAAAATACAATGCAAAAATGGGGAATAAATGGACTAATTTCTTACCCTTGAAGACCCCTTCAACAATGGTGGACCAGCAGCCCCTTTTAGGTTGAAACTAGCTCCAAAACCTCAAAAACAACCTCTTGGAACCTCAGAAACTAAGGGAAGGTGAAACACTATGTGTTTGTGTGCAATAGTAAGACACAAACACACTTAAACACACACAAGAGGAAGATATAGAGATAGGATATGTATCAATCCTAACCCTAGATCTCAAAACCCTAATATGGCTGTCTAAAATCTCTAAGGTGTCTAACCCTAAGCAAGGGAGAGAAGGGCTCCTCTTATAGAGCTTTTTGTCTTGTAAAGCTTACAAGACAAGCTTCTAAAGAGAGAGATCCCTCCATACACGTGTATGGAGAGGAGCCAAATGCAAGACAGCTGTAATAAAATATCTGCAAAAGCAGATGAACAGTAGTCGGCTGTCCAAAAATGCCATTTTGGCAAAAGGGAGTGCCGACTGGCAACAAATAGTGCCGACCGGCAATATAGATTGCCGATGGCAGCAAAACACTAGCCGGTGGCCTCTGGCCATGGCCGGTGATGTGTGGGGATGCCTCACAAGGCATTCCCTGTCCCTCCAAGGCAAAACACAAGTGTTTGGTGCAAAACCAGACACTAAACAGTCAAGTTCGGAGATCCTGAGGCAAGGCGTGTAGCCGAGACCTCCGGGAACTCCAAACAAACACAAACAAGGGTAATCACCAAGTGTTCCAATGGTGACGTCCAAGTCTTGAGGACGGTCAAAAATAGGGTGTCTACACCAAGCACTTCCTTGAACGCTCAACCGAGCTACTCAGCATCGCTTCTTGACCAAGCTAACATTTCCAACTAACTTATTTATAACTTAATAGCAAATGAGCAAATATAGGTTCTTAGTAAACTCACCAGGAGCCATGGCCGAGTTCCAAAGGGACTACCATATCCCTGATGATGTTCACCTTGAATTAGCCGAACTAAAAACCACCCCTAGGGGTAAACTGGGGTTCGTCTCCTTTACCCTTCTATCTATTGTAGAAACCGGCCTACGATTCCCCGTACAGCCCGTTCTCTGCGAATTCCTTAGACAAACCAACCTTTGCCCTACCCAACTTTCAACAAACTCATACCGTATAATAAATGGTATCGCCGAACTAAACCGCCGGGCTGGCCTTAATCTTGGTTTAGCCGAGCTTTTCCACCAATATTCCATAGGTTCAAATGAAGATGAGTGAGTTTATTATTTAAGAATAAGGCGCCAACATGAAAAGATAATAAAGAATACCCTAGACAAGGATGTAAATGATGATGATTTCTTCTGGGTGTCTGGGAACTTCGAAGACCATGAAGCCCAGATCCCAGGCGACCGAATAAACTGAAATAAAGGAGTTACCGGTATAACTACCTCGGCTAAGTTTTCTACTTTGTTTTACTTTGGTTTTCTTGTCTTGAACCGCAATGACTGTTGTTTTCTTTTCTTCATGCAGATTTGAACTTTCTCAAGTCCCAATACAGCTACCCCAACTTAAACACACTTCGCGCCGCACTTCGATACCCTAATAGAAGTTGGGCCGAGCTACCAAATTTTGAACCGACGTACAGATACAACAGCAGACGAAAGACCAAGGTAACTGACTTTTTGTTGGAAGCCTCTCTTGAACCGAATCCAACCTTGCCTCAAATCAACTTAATCCCACTAACTACAGAACAAGAAATGGCAAAAAAGCGAGCCGTGAGAGCCCTCATAACCGAGACAAACCAGCCCGAGGTACCACAAGCCGGTCAGATACAGGAGACTGTGGTAGCCCTACCATCTCATCAGCCCTCGTCATCGCGCCCAAACAAGCGTGTTCAGACTTCCAGAACGGAGCCACGCCTTGTTGATGAAGAGGACACCGTTCTCCCACAATCCACACCACCAAGCCCCCCACCTATGCACTCAAACCGAGCTAGCTCCTCAAAGTGGGTACCAAAGACCATGTTTCAGAACCGTGCTATAAAGGATTCTGACTCAGTGGTCATAGAAAAAGACCACTTGATGGCATTCAACCTTACAAAAAGCATTTGCCTCCCTACCGACATGAAGCACCATAACCACTTAACCGAGCTAAAGGCCATTCGCTCGGCCACAAAATCAATGGTGTTGGTAAGTAGCTCTTTTGCTTTTTGTTGTAAATTTTTACAACTTTCTGGTCGGTTTTACTTAAAAATTTCCTCCCATCCTCGCAGGCCATACAGAAAAACCACATCGCTCACAAGCGAGTGTTGGAACTTCGAAAAACCACCAGGGAGGCCATGGCCAAGGCTAATGAAAAGGCGGCCGAGCTAAAAGCATCCCAACAAAAGATGGCCGAGCTAGAGACTGAGGTGGCTCGACTCACCGGACTAGTTACCTTGGCTGATGCTGATAAACAAAAGGCCCTGGCCGTAATGAAAGACAAATACTTGCGCGAGCTGGCCAAGCTTGATGGCAAAAAGAGCGCGGAGATTACTGAGCTGAAGAAGAAGGCAGGAGACGCAGAGGACCAGGGTTATAAGGAGGGCGAAGCCACCTATATCAAACAATGCGAGGCTACCAAGGATATCTTCTTCAAGTGTGGGTGGAAGGCTGCGGTGGCTCAGCTCGGTCAGGGTCCAGAGACCGAGGTCTTCCAAAATCCTCCCCCACGCTACATACCTAGCTACATGGTGGAGTACACCACAACTATTCAACAATAATTTCTTCAAGATGAGGAAGAAGATGAACAAGAAGAGGAAGAAGCAGAGCCCCATAATGCCCTGGCCATCGTCAATGATCCTGTCGTTCAGTCAGCTAGGGTGGAGCTACCGGTGGAAGACCTGACAACCGAGCTACCACCTGAAACCGGGCTCCGAGTTGAACTGGATGTAGATCTTGATGACCTGTTTGCTTGACATTGTACTTTCTTCTTTGTTTTGCTTTGGAAAGAAATTGTAACCGGGCTAAGACCCCTCCTTTTGTACTTCACTTGAATCTGCAATGAAATCTTCTTTTGTGACAACAGTTGTTTCGATTTACTTTTATGTTTGCCTTTACTTTCCCAACATAATCTGAATGAAGTAAATTCTTTGGCCAAGATATTTATCCCGGTCTTAGCTTTGCAATCTAACTGACCATACTTGCCAACCTCATCAGCCTAGATCCTTATCTCGGCTAAAGAACAATAAGTGTTGGTTTATCCAGCCAACCTCTTCAGCCTGAATCCTTATCTCGGCTGAAGAACAATAAGTGTTGGTTTTTCCAGCCAACCACTCTTCTGTCAAGATCCTTATCTCGGTCGGAGAGTACCCAAAGTTAGCTTTTCCAGCCAACCACTCTTTAGTTTGAATCCTTTATCTCGGCTAAAGAGTACTAAGTGTTGGTTTTTCCAGCCAACCTCTAAATTGGTTTTTCCTGCCAACCTAGAGTAAAGTGTTTGGTTATTCTGACCAAACATCCTGCAGCCTGGATCCTTATCCTGGGCTTAGGAGAGGTGTTGGTTATTCCAGCCAACCTCTAAGTTGATTTTTCCTGCCAACCTAGAGTAAAGTGTTTGGTTATTCCAACCAAACGTCCTGCAGCCTGGATCCTTATCCTGGGCTTAGGGGGGTGTTGGTTATTCTAGCCAACCATGCTTTTAATGCCCCTAACTCACTAAAACAATCCTTTACAGAAGGAAACAACTATACTAAAAAGAAAACTACTTGTTTTATTAAGGAAAAGAAAAATTACAAGTATTCTAAAGAAAAGCTAAAAATAAAATACTTTGAGATTGGCAGTGTTCCATGGCCTGGGAATGGCTTTACTGTCCTCATCTTCCAAGTAATATGCCCATTTTCCTGCTAATCCAACCACTTTGTAAGGTTCTTCCCAATTGGGCCCTAACTTGCCGTCTCCGGGTACCAAAGTGTTTCCCATTACTTTGCGAAGTACCCAATCTCCAATCTTGAATTGTCTTGGATGCACTGTTTTGTTGTATTTTCTTGATAATTCTTGCTGGTATGAGGCGATGTGAACCAGTGCTCTTTCTCTTCTTTCTTCCACAAGGTCGAGCTCTAATGTGATAGCTTCTCCATTTAAGTCTGGATCAAAATTTTCACTTCTAATTGTGGGGAGGCCGACTTCCAGTGGGATTACTGCCTCCATGCCATAAGTTAAGGAAAATGGAGTTTCTCCAGTAGATCGCCGAGGTGTGGTACGGTAAGCCCATAGTACATGGGAAAACTCTTCTGCCCACTTGCCTTTTGCTTTCTCTAACCTTTTCTTCAATCCATCCAGAACGACTTTGTTTGATGCTTCAGCCTGGCCATTTGCTTGGAGGTATGCTGGTGTGGAGTTGTAGAATTCTATCTTGTACTCTTCACAAAAGCCACTAAAAATTTTGCCGTCGAACTGAGTGCCTTTGTCAGATATTAGAGCTTTTGGTATGCCGAACCGAGTGATGATATTCTATTAAACGAACTTCTTCACATCTTTCTCCTTTATTGATGCTAGTGCTTCTGCCTCCACCCACTTTGTGAAGTAGTCTGTTACTACGAGAAAGAACTTTCTGTTGTCGGGTGCTGTTGGAAGTGGTCCTACTATGTCCAAGCCCCACATTGCGAAAGGTCATGGGCTAGTTAATGATAGAAGCTCTCTAGCTAGTTGATGAATTTGGTGTGCGAACTTCTACCATTTTTCGCTCTTCCTGACATACTTATCTGAATCTGCTTGCATGTAAGGCCACCAATATCTTTGTGAAATTGCTCTGTAGGCCAATGATCTTCCTCCTTGGTGGCTTCCACATACGCCTTCGTGTATCTCAAACAAGAATGCCTCAACCTTGCTAGGATGGACACACTTCAGATAAGGTCCAGTGAAGGATTTTTTTGTACAAGGCCATGGATGGGGAGAGCCAAAATCGCTGTGACTTTGTTCTTATTTTGTTGGCCTCTTTTTTGGCTTCTAGCAAGACGCCATCTTTCAAGAACACTATAATGGGATCCATCCATGAAGGTCCTAGCTCTGCACAACATACATCTGCTACTTCGGGTTCTTCAATGCTTGGTCTTGGTAAGTAGTCGATCAGCAATGGATGAGGGATGGACGTATCTGCCATTGATGCAAATCTTGCTAATTCGTCCGCTCTGTTGTTTTCTTCTTTGCCGATCTGCTCTATCCGCACTACTTCAAATTTCATGATCTCTTTTCTGACTAACTCTTGGTACTTAGCCATTCTGTCATCCTTTGCTTCGTAGTCACCTGAAATTTGGTTTACCACCAGCTGTGAGTCACTATAAACCATTAGTTCGGTGGCCTTTATGTAGAGTGCTGATTTTAGGCCTGCCAGAAGTGCTTCATACTCCGCTTCGTTGTTTGATGCTGGGAAGCCAAGGTTGATTGCTTGTTCCACTACCAGGCCATCTGGTGAGATGAGGACTATGCCAAGTCCTGCACCGTGCCTGTTGGACGCTCCATCCATAAAGAGCTTTCACATCTCTCCAACAAACAGCTTCCAGCAAGTGGAGAGATCGAATGATGCCTTGGGGTCAGGTGTGGTGATGGTGTTCTCTTCAAAGTCCATGTTTGCTGTCTGCCCCTCATTATCTGATTGTACCAAGTCTTTACTTTGTGTAGTATGGTTTGTTTCTTCTTCCCTTACTTCACTCTGGTCTGTTTTGTGAAGTAGCTGGGCATCCTTTATCAGGGGTTGCACTCTCTGTGGTGCTTTCCATCCCCATTTTGGTTGTGCCAGTCAGATCGACTAAGCAAATGTGATGACTTCCTTGTGTGAATTCTGCCACGAAATTAGCCAAAGCTTAGGCTTTTATTGTGGTTCTAGGATGAAACTTGCTATCAAACTGCCCCAACTCCACTGCCCACTTCAAGATTCGCCCAGAAAAGTTCGCCCTCTCAAACAAAACCTTTAAGGGAAAAGCCGTGAGGACGATTATGGTGTGGGCGTGGAAGTAATGCGACAACTGCCTTGATGCCATCATTAAGGCTAAGGCCAGCTTTTCCAGTGGTAAGTACCTGGTTTCGGCACCCAATAATGTCTTGCTGACATAAAAGATGGGCAAGTGTTGGATTCCTTCCGCTTGGACCAACACTGCACTTACTGCGTGTTGTGAAACTGCCAGGTACAAAAAGAGCTCTTCTCCAGGTACTAGGGTTACTAGCAGTGGTGGAGAAGATATGTATTCTTTTAAACTTTCGAGAGTGCTGTCGCATTCTTTGTCCCACTCAAACTTGGCTTTTAATGCTTGAAAAAATGGTCGACATCTGTCCGACGACCGACTTATGAACCGGTTGAGCACAGCTGCCATGCTAGTGAGATGTTGCACTCCTTTTACCAAGTTGGGCCTCTCTAGATCCTGGATTGCTTTGATCTGAGAAGGGTCTGCTTCTATACCACGGTTGGTTACCAGGAAGCCTAGGAATTTGCCAGACTCTATGCCGAACGCACACTTAGAAGCATTAAGGCGCAACTTGTGTTTCTTCAGGATCTGGAACATTTCACCTAGGTCTTTGAGGTGGTCTTTCTCATCCTTGCTCTTGACCACCATGTCGTCTATGTAAGCTTCCATTGTTCTGCCTAACAATGGTTCAATCATCTTGGTGACCATCCGTTGGAATGTTGCCCCTGCGTTCTTTAGGCCAAAGGGCATGACCTTGTAGCAATACAGTCCTCTTGGTGTTGTGAAGGATGTGACCTCCTGGTCTGGCTCATACATAGTGATCTGATGGTAACCCCTATACGCATCAAGAAAGCTAAATCGATTGTGCCCTGCCGTTGAGTCTACTAGTTGGTCTATCCTGGGCAAGGGAAAGCTATCTTTTGGGCATGCCCTGTTGACTGTTTTGTAGTCTACGCAAACACGCCATTTTCCATTCTTCTTGGGCACCACGACTGTATTGGATATCCACCTAGGATAGTGGACTTCTCTGATAGCTCCTGCCTCTAGAAGGTTTCCCACTTCTTCAACCACTATCTCGGCGTGGTGGAGTGCCGATCTGCAAATGTGCTGTATGAATGGTCTAGCAGTTGGGTGGACGTTCAGTTGGTGACAGATGAAGTTTGGATCAATACCAGGCATGTCATACGGTGTCCAGGTGAACACTTCGATGTTAGAGGTCAAGAATTCCATGACCTCTATCCTCTCAGTGCTGGATAATGACGAGCCTAGTAAAAAGAACTTTTATGGATCCTTTTCATCTATTCTTACATGTACCAAGTCTTCCACTGCCTTCTGTTCAGCGGTCCTGTCAACATTCGCAAACAGATCATTGCACTCTGGTTCTTCTACCATCTATACGTATCCTTCGGCAGCGCGGCTGCCATTTACTGTGACGAAGCACTGTTTGGACATAATTTGGTCTCCAAAGACCTCCTCAATTACTCCGGCTTCGTTGGGGAACCGTAATACTTGATGATAGGTTGACGCTACCGATTGCATGGTGTGTAGCCATGCCCTCCCCAATATTATGTTGTAGATGGAAGGGACTTTTAATACCCAGAATTCCACCTGTTTTGTCATGCTTCCTGCTCTGACTGGGAGGATTATCTTGCCCACTGGCCACTCTGGCATTGAATTGAATCCGACTAGGGGAGATGTCGTAGGTGCCAAGTCTTTATCCTACAGTTTCAGTTGTTTGAAGGTTTCATAGTACATTACCTCGCATGAGCTTCCTTAGTCAATCAAGATCCGTTTGATGTCGTAATCCTTGACGCAGAGGGTGACGACCAGTGCATCATTATGAGGGCAATATATTCTTGCCAAGTCTCTGTCTGAAAAGGATATGACATTTGTGGCCTCTGCTCTCTCCTTCTTGACGACAGGTTATGCACTTAATACCTCCCTTAAGTGCTCTGCCTTTTTTATCGTTCCTCTAAGCTCACTTATCCGCTCAGGTTCAAATACTCCATGTATCACGTTAATCACGCCTTGAGGTGGCGCATTGACTGGCATCCCGTTTGGGACGTTTTGGTTCTGGGGGGTTGGTTGTGTCCCTCCTTCTATGTATTTGTCTAGATGCCCAGCCGCCACTAGCTCCTCCAAATGCTGTCTCAATGGTGTGCAATTCTCAGTGCGGTGCCCCTTTTCCTTATGGAAGATGCACCGGGATCTTTCGTCGTAGTCCTTTTGTGCTTCGCCCAACTTAGCTGGCCATTGAATGAAGGGTTCATCACGTATCTCACTGAGAATCCTATAGATTGGTTTCTTGAATACCGTGGTAATGGCAATGCGGACTCTCAACCATCTTTTATCCCGGTCCTCTCCGTTGTCCCGTCTGCCTCGTCCATTCCACTTGGACGGTCTACTGTGTTGACTTTGGCCGAAGTCTTTTTATCTGGTACTACGGTCATGCCAAAATTTGCTTTGGTACGGGCGCCATCATCTTCCACCCGAATGTGCTGGTGCACTCTCTCCATTAGGGCCTCCATCGTGAGAGGTGGCATCATAGTAATTGCGTCCCTTAGCCTGTTTCCAACTGAAAGGCCTCTCTTGCACTGCGCAATGGTGAGATTTGTAGGGCAATCTCCTATCTGGTTGAAGGTCTCCCAATAACGACTATTGTATAATCTTAACGTCTCCTTGTCACCCATGTCGATGGAGAGTAGTTGATCGATCTCAACTGGCATTTTGGTGTTCGTTCTGAACCTTGTCACGAACGCCTCTGCTAATTGCGCCCAGGAGGCTATGCTACCTTCTTGTAGTCTTTCGAACCAGGATAAACCTATGTCGCCAAGGCTGGATGGGAATAGGATGCACATTAAAGCTTCGTTTCGTCGGTAGACTGCCATAACCTGGCGAAAGTGGCTCAAGTGTGAGTAGGGGTCCGTCTTCCCCTCATATGTGGTGAATTTGGGCTGAAGGAAGCCTGAAGGTAAGGGTGTGTTCTCAATTGCTGGAACGAACGGTGAGGTCTACAGCCTCGCTAATCCTTTGTCCGCTGGTTCGTAAGCGGGACGCGGTATTGGCACTCCGACCTCGACGATTCCGTGCGTCTGAGGAGCCAACCGCTGAAGGGTAGAGACTCTGTGCGGGTCGCGTGCCCTGGCATCTTCCTTCCATCGTGCCCTTTCGTCGAGCATTGTGTGCAAGTCAGACGATCTAAGTAACTCCGACTGCCTGGATGATGTATGGTGCATATGCGAGGGCCGATAGGTGCTTTCCTCAGTATGAGACCTCAATGTTCTCGTCCTCTCAGACCTGGAGTAATGAGTCCTGGGAGTCCTTGACTGAGTGTCGCCTGTCCTAAGGCTCCTACTCTCTGCATACGATGGTGTGGTATGCCTACCACAATCTTCCGAGTGGCGAGAGGGTGTGTCGCCTTTGCACCCCTCTCCTGTCGCCACTCCTTTTCCTTTCATTTGGCGCTTCATTAACTCCATGTCCGCCGCCATCCTTTTTATTAATTCGTCCTACTCCCTCACATGATCCTCTAGAATTTGAGGGTCAATTCTCCGCCTCTGTCTTACAGGACTTTACGAGTGAGAGCAACGAGGACTGTTGCCCCGCCTCCCCCTTGCATCCCTCTAGGGGTTCTGTCGTTGGGGTTCTAAATCTGCCATGGGAGGGATAGAAGGCAAACCTTCGCGCCTCCTACCTCCTTCTGCGGTTTGTCCGTCGATGGCAGATTGTGGCAAATCTTCGTTGTGCGCCATTGCTTTCAATCTAGCAAGGAAAGCATGATCAAGAGGTTATGTTCTGTGTGTTTCCCACAGACGACGCCAATTGTATGAGCAAGAAATATTCTTGTCGTATAATCCTGTTGATCAAGTCTTCGCTCCTCCGTACGTCGTCGCTTTACTCCCTAAAAATACAAACGTGAGCTAGTCGGCAGGTGTGTGCCAGATACCTCTCTGATGCCTAAGTCAACCAAACAGACAAATAGACAAAAAGCTCTGTGTATTCGGGAATCAAAGTTGTGTTACCTCTCCATAGGTGATGCTATGAGCTTTTATAGGTTCCGCGTGGCACAATCCTAGTGGGACTCTCACTCCTCCATGTAAAGTCCTCCTAGGAATCACATTCTTGAAAGATAATGCTTATCCTTCAACACCCCCCTCACTGCTTAAACCAAGTGAGATGGTTTTACCTCGACAGTATGGCAAAATGACCGAGATAACATAGCCATGTTAAACTGGCTGAAATGACCGAGTTCTACCTAGCTCGGTTCTCTCCTGTGTTACTAGTACTTCGGCTTCACATGTTGAGACCGTGCTATCCATAGCATGTTTAGACCGAGCTATTCAACAGCAAGGTCCTAAGAAAAAACCCAAAATACCTCGGCTCAATGTGGATTGATCGAGCTAACAGTCGCCGTTCTGACCATGCCAACCAAGCTAACTACAAAGCTCTTTTGGACCGGGCTAACTTTGAAGGCCCTTTTACTCAGTCTTTACTATGGCCCACAGAATGGCCCATTACCGAGCTCGGCCCAATTTACATATAAATTACCCTCTCATTTACCTATTGTTAGATGTGATATCAGTGGCTTTCGCAAATACATTTCCACTCAGACTCTAGCATACTTCCCTCTTGCCGGCATGACCGTGTTTATGTCTATCTTCAGGGGTATGCCCAAAGCTTTCACAATATGATAGAGCACCTTTTCGTCATAGTATTCTATTGGCAAATTTGGAAATCTAACCCAAATTGCAGTTGTATCTTCCTCGGCCTCATCCGATTTAAAATCATGTTGCTATTTACGCACAGTTACATAATGATCCATTACCACCCATGGTACTCCTGTAAAAACTTTGAAGTAATCCTCCATCATCTCGAATTTAACTATGAAGAACCCATTCCCAATGTCTAATGCTTCAAAATCTATTTGTAGTCCCCATAGTTTTCTCATCCGAGTGACGATTAAATTATACCTAATATTTTTACCCAGCAACCTCACAATTAGACACTTTTTCCACGGTTCTCTGACCTGCTTTAACAAGCCAGAGGGTATTTTCACAACTGGGTTAGACCCATTTCCTAAGACTATCATTCCTTCCCCTGTATCAACATCATTATCCATTTCCTCATCCGAGGATAAATTTGCCGCATCACAATCAAATTTGTTTCCCTCTCATTTTCATTAAATCTGGAACTCAATAGGGCCTGTTTGAAGGTTGTTTCATGCTCTTGGCTGGGTATATTACCATTACTATCAGTGGCTTCTCCCTTTATTCCAGGTTGTTCCTCTGCCCCTTCTTCCATTTGATCGTCTTTATTTTCATATGACTGTAGTTGACTCTCCAGTAGTTCCATTTTTGGGTTTGAAGCATCCTTGACCTTGTTTGTAATACCCATGTTCTGTAGTATGCTAATTGGTCCTTAATATGAGTATAATGATGTGTTTAATATGATTTTATGTGCCATTTTGTGAATATATGTGATTTCGAAGTTCTATCTATTCACTGTAGGAATATCTGTTTGAATAATCTGCTTTGGAAATTAAATTGGAGGCCTTATCGACCACAGAACCCGAAATTGATTACGCCATTGTAATTAACGTAATTTTTAGAGCCTACGGTAAAATTTAATTGAAAATTGATTCGGGTCAGATTAAATTGATTTATTTAATGGCATTGTGCTCAAACTGTTTAATATTTTTTTAATTGTGGCTAGTGGGGTTTGTTGTATTTGAGCACTACACTTCCCATTCTCTCCTATGACCTCATTTTGGCTGATCAAACCTTGAGAAAGGGAGAGAGAGCCGGCTATTAGAGAGAGGGAGGAGAGCATTTGTGGTTCAAGACTTGGACCTTTTGGAGATTAAGCTCAAGTATTGCTAAATTGGGAAGATTAAAGCTCCTTGGTAAGTGATTCATGCATTTATAGTCATCATCTTGTGAATTCAAGTTTAATAGATGGTCAAGAGCATGAATTAGTTTGAAAGTAATGGAATTGAGTTGTATATGTTGGATTTCAAGTTAATTGAAGCATGCATGTAAAGAATTGCTATAGATTTCCATGTTTGAGCTTGATTGTGTAATCTATGTAGAAGTTTGAAAGAAATCCATGTGCATGACCATTTCTTCACCAAATAAGTTGTGAATAATGTGTATTTCTTACATGCAAGAGTAGATCATGAAAGGGTGAGCTTTGCATGCTTGAATGAGATGTATTGGTGATGAGTTTGATGGGAGATTGGGGCATGCATGTGAATTATTTGTGAATTGAGCTCCATTGGGTTGTGATTTGGGGTTTACATCATGTTGGTATGATTATATTTGGGAATTGGGCCATAACATGCATGATTTGTTAGTTAAAAATCGAATTGGAGCTCAAGAACTTAATCTGGAAAACCCAGATTTTTTATGTCCGCTCGAGCGGGGTGACTGCCGCTCGAGCGGGAAAATCGTGCTCCCAGCACTTTTTGTAGAGTTGGATGTCCGCTCGAGCGGGATATTTCACGCTCAAACGGGGAGCTTTTATAGACAGGCCTTCCGCTCGAGCGCCCTAACTCACGCTCGAGCGTAATTTTGAAGTAACCAGTACTTTTGCAAGCCTCTTGGGTCCGCTCGAGCGGGTAAGTCCACGCTCGAGCGGGGACCCTGTTTTTTGAAATTTTGTTCATGCGTTCTGTGTTTCGTTTTCCATTCTCTTTCACTTGTAATCACTCTTAGGCATGTGTTAAACATTGTAAATGAGTTAATGAGATAAGAATAAAGCCTAAAAAGAAATATGTGAATTGAAGAACAAATTGAACTGTTAGTGACCCTTTTGTGTTCATGAAATGTGTAGGGTCAAGCTCCAGGACAAATCCGCAAGCCGATCACTGTGAGTAATATCGATATTTGAAAGCTTAGCAATGTCCAACTATTTATTCCCTTATAAGCTTTATGAGTTGCTAATTGGGATTGTGGACAAAAGTCTGACATGAACGAATGAATGGACCGAAGGTCGTTTCGATATGAATAAATGGACCTAAGGTCGTTTTGATAGAAATAAATGAACCTGAGGTCATTTTGACATGAATGGAAATCTGAATGGGCCAAAGGCCAGAATGTTTGGAACTACAGTCACTTGATTTGAATTTCGTATAGTTATATATATCTGTTAAATAGAAATATGAATTGCGTCCAAGGCCGTTTGGAACATGTTGTTCTACATTGTTATGTAACTTCTGTATTTGATTTGATATTATTCACTGGGCTTTCGCTCACGCTCATTCATGTGTTTGTAGGTGAGCCAAGAGAAGTCCAGACCCAGCCTCAGTGAAGTCTGTATGGAACAACTAAGGTTTTGAGAGAGTCAGCCCTTGTGTCTCACACACAAGACCCGTCTTCGCCCTTTTGTTATGTATTTACATTTTGTCAGGTTAGCGAAGTTTTGAATACGTCTGTATATGGTTTTCATGGGTTGACTTAGTTTAGATGATCCTGTCTGTATAGAATCTTATGTCATTACACTTTCTGTTGTGAGTTATTAACATATGTACGTAAGGAATGTTATGGTGTGCATATAAGCACGGCTCTATGGACAAAGTTTTAAATTTGCTTCCGTTTGGCCCCTTTTACTCTGCTGAGTCTTGTCTTATTTGGTTTGAGGTCGTAGGTAATCTCGTGATTACTGGCCAGTTATGGCCTTAACCCATTGGGGCGGGTTTGGGTCGTGACATTCTTGTTGCTCCGGTCAAGATGATCTTTTTCCTCTGTTGTTCTGCCATGCTCACCAGCTTTCTCTCCAACGGTCATTTTCTTAGAGAGAGAAAAAGTTTTACAAATTTGTCAATGTCAATTAATATCTTTTTCATGCATCTCTGTTGCTACCTCAAAGAAACCCATAATTTTTTAAGGGTCCAGCTTGTCTCAAGTTGAGATCAAGATTGGACCCGTCCAGTTTGGCTCATGGGGCCCATTTTTTGGGCCCGTTTTGATAATCCTAACCGTTCAATGTGTAAAACTCGTCGAGTACTACATGCCTGTAAAAAACCACATTGATCGGATATCAATAGCTATGTGATCAAATCAGTTTTGTATAAAAAAAAATGGACGGTGAAATAATTAACGGTTGATAAAAAACTATTTTGTTCATATAGCTATCGATATCCGATCAACGTGATTTTTTACAGGCATATAGTACTCGACAAGTTCTACACATTAAACGGTTCAGATTATCAAAACGGGACCCGTGGTGGGCCCCCACAGGCCCAACAGCATGGTCCAGTCCGATCTTTGACTGGACCAAAGCCACTGCCATTTTTTAAACTCTAATTTCTTGAAAAACCACCTTATTTGGTGTTGATTGATTTTCTGAAAATTGTACTTTTATTTTTTATATTTTTTGTTTTTAGTAAATATTTTTAATATTTTAAACAAATTTTTTTACTGCACCTAATATAAAATATAATATTCTGAAACAAAATCTTTAAAAAATTCACTAAATACCAAAAATATAAATACAAATATATATATATATATATATATTCAATATATTTTCATCTATTTATTGATTTTTTAAAATATTTTATTACAAATATTTTTTTTATTTTATTTTTTAGGTAGGCATATCTAAAAAGTAAAAAAAAAATTACTTATAATATTAAAAAATTCACTAAAAATAAAAAAAGTGAAAAGATTCAATTTTCAGACAATAAAAAAAAATTGAAAGCCTTAATTATTTGAAACCCTAAGCCCAAATTTTCCCCTAAAATTTACCCATACTTGTCCACATGAGCATATATATTAAGCAAAAATCTATGCGTCAGTGTTTTTTTATTTTATTTTTTTTAGATAGGATTGTTTCTAAATGTTGTTCATGTTTTATTTTGATACAACTGTTGAAATTTGTTTTGTTTTATGGTAAGGTTGTATTGTAGCAATAGTTTTCATTGTCTATTGAAAAAAACAACCAGACCAAATCAATCAATTAGGTGGGAATAATAAAACAAGAATGATTTAGACCACCACTAATAGCACTAATGCATTGGGAATGACAAAAAAAAAAACAAGGCATAGAAAGTGGGCGGGGCCATTGCCACATCATTAGTGCTCCTCCTAGTGCTCCCAAGCATTTTTCATAATGAAAACCAAAACCTTCCATCAGGTGGGAATGAAGTAGCACTTGGACTGAACTGATTTCACCCGTAAATTTTCTTTTAATATTTAATTTGCTGTTTTTGGTTAATTATTTTTGTTTAGAATGGGACTTTTTTTCTTCTTTTTTTTTTCATTTCAAGCCGAAGCACTTGTTTCTCATAATTATAAAAATGTCATTGCCACGTGATTCTGGATGGGCTTTAGTTATAAAAATTCTGTTTTACAAATCAATTTCCTTTAAAATTTGCTTGTTCACAAATTAGATAAAAAAATTAAAATAAAAAAAGTGACGGATAAGTTTTCTTTAGCAGTTGCAGTTTACCATGTATGGAAATAGATGAACAACAGCCTTTAATTAGAAGAGGAAAAGAAAATAAATTATTCTTAATCTAATTGAAGAAGTTGGATTTGGAATCATCTTTTGGAGACAAGTTCAGAATAATCATGTATTCCTGTTGTCTTCCCAGATAACAGGAATATATAATTTCAGTTGAAATTATCAACCTAATTTGAAGACGTTGGATTTGAGTCAGGCATATTAATATTATTCTTAAAAGATGAAGAAGATGATAGCTCTAGGGGTTGAGGGCCCAGCCAGCAAGATTGGTGTTGGGGTTGTGAGACCCTTGATGGCTCAATTTTAGCAAACCCAAGACACACACACCTATGTTTCCCTACCAGGGCAGGAATTCCTTCCCCGAGACTGCGCAAATAACCCCAAATGGCATCGACTGTCTTTGTTACACTAGAGGACCAGGCATGGGTGCACCATTACAGGTTGCTGCTATTGTTGTTCGGGTTCCTTCACAGCTTTGTAAGAAACCCATTGTTGCGGTAAATCATTGTGTTGCTCTCATATTGACACGGGAAGGGTTGTCACTGGAGCAGATGACCCTATTGTGCTGTATGTAAGTGGTAGTAACATAGATGATTGCATATAACGAGGGGCAGTATCGGATTTTTGGTGTGACTATAGATATTGCTGTTGGGAATTGCATGGACCGATTTGCGAGGGGTTCTAACTCTGTCTAATGATCCAAACCCTGGGTACAACATTGAGCAGGTATGTAATTGGAAGCATGTAACACCCCGAAATTTATTACCATAATCTCTCCACAATATTCATAAACAACAATAATAATAGAGTAATTATCTTCCATCGAATCTCATTGGGATTACAAAAGGAAAACATATGCAGTATACATTCATAATGCCTAACCGTGAATATATAGCATATGTTACAAATGACAAAAAAGAACGGAAGTTAAATAGATAAAAAATGCTCTAGAGGCTTACAACTTTCCAAAATAGTTCTTGGTTACACAAAAGTGGACTTTAGGTCCAATACATTTAAAGCCCTTGGCTGTACAAAATGAATACAACAAAAAAAGCTCTTGCTTCAACTCCTCCCAAGCTATTGCCTTGGCGGAGGC
The DNA here is from genome assembly GCF_004153795.1 of Camellia sinensis. Taxonomy (NCBI): domain Eukaryota; kingdom Viridiplantae; phylum Streptophyta; class Magnoliopsida; order Ericales; family Theaceae; genus Camellia; species Camellia sinensis. Next base: position 2,135,939 of record NW_021025518.1, read on the forward strand.
ATGTCACCAGCACCTGAAAATAGTTTTTTCCAAATAGAGTGAGTCAAAGCCCAATAGAAATAATCTAACACAATATATGAATCTTAACAAAGATATAAGGGTGAAATGCATCTACAATGCTCATGACTGAAATGTTTTACATTTTCTTTCCAAAAACAATGCCATGTTCAATCTATATCAAAATTCTCAAAGTCATGCTCTTTACAATAGAAAACAAGGGGGAATTCTCAAACCGGTACAACCTTTCACGGATATTTCGTCTGTGGAAAATCGTCAAACAGCACCCATGTAAACTTAATCTATACTATTGTCATTTTACGGATATTTCGTCCGCGGAAATAGGCACCCATGTATACGGGAGTTTTTAGGACTTTCATCCTGGACACACAGGCCAACTTAGTTTGGTGATACACACCTCTTTCCAGCATTCACCCCTTTTCTTAATTTCATTTACATATGCAATGTATTAAATGAGCAACAATGTTCAAAGCACAAGAGTGAGAAATTAGTTTTAATTCACCTAATCTTTATGTAAGTTCTATAACAATCATAGCTATCCTTCACCGATAGCCCAAAATAGATATTTCTAAACAAATATATAAAATCTCCAAGACAAATAAACTTTTCGAATCCATCCAATTTCATATTCCCAACATTAATTCCATTTATTTATACAAAATAAATATTTGAAACGTTTAGATCAAAACCCTTTTTCTCCCAAAATCCAATCCAAGTATTAAAATCAACAATTTTATCACCACTCAACCTCATTTCCACTCCCACAACTATTTTCCATACAACCATTTAAAAGCCTCTCTTTTGATTTTAAACCAAAACCCTTGGTTGGTTCAAAATCCTCCAAAAATCACAAGATTGTTTTATAAAAACAAATAGCTAAGTTAAAAACCATAGAAGAGTGTAGAGAATCTTTACCTCAAAGCTAGAAGACGAGAGAGAAAGATATGGCACTTCAATAACGCCGAAACACAACTCTATTCGGATGAAAATGAAGCTCTAGGTGAGCTCTACCTTTTTACCAAAGGGCGCAGGGTGGAGAAATGGATAGATCTTGGTGTATTTGTGGAGAGAGAATAAGTTTTAGAGAGAGAGGGTCTCAACTTAGGGTTTTAGAAAGTTTAGAAAGAGAGAGATAAGAAAAAGTGATGTAAAATGACCTTTTTACGAACTGATATACGCACAGCTCGCTCGAGCGACAAGTCGCTCGAGTGACCAAACACAATAAGTTGTTCTGTTTGAGCGCAAGAAGCTTCGCTCTAGCGCAAAATACACACTCTCAGAAGTTTTACAAACAGAAGACTGTCACTCGAGAAGTCTCACTCGAGCAAAGAACACTACCTCCCCAATATCTATGCAGGCCTGCAAAAATACTGGGAGCTCACAAAGCTCGCTCGAGCGAAGAGGCCAAATTCTGGACAACAACAGTTTGAACAAACTAGCAACCAACCTATTTCAAACACAACCAAAGCACTCTAATACTCAAACTCAATGAGGAATAAGGAGAAACATGGGATGAATATCTAAATAAGACAAATGAAACCCAGATTCAAAACATCAACGGGTCGGGTCTAAACCAGGAACACTATAAAGCAAGTTTCCTTAACCTATATCAGTGGTAAATTGACACAGAGACTGTCCATTAATAGTCATATCTTTTATAGGTTATTGTGTTGAAATGTCTTAAAACTGGAAAAACACAAAAAAATCTTAAAACTTGAAAAAAAAAAAAAAAAAAAAAAAAAAATTGAGCTGCTATTTGGCATTACTATAGAAGTTTGCATATTTTTTTTATTGATCTATTCTATGTCGATTGTTTGAGCAAGCTTTATTTCTTACTATGAATCAGGTTTGCATTGTGTTTGAGATCAATACTTGTCTGGCCTGCACTGTACTGGAATAAATTGTGGATATGGCTTGCCAATTTCTGATCTTCCAATGTTGTATAGCTCGATTTTGGTATCCTCTCCCCCACCTGCCTTCTCAAAAGACAAAAGACAGACAAAGACAACTGCAAATGAGGCTTTGAGACTCTTTGATAATTTTCTTAATCTTTAAAGAAGATATTTTATTATGTGCCTTTTTATGAACTTTTTTGAAGGTAGGAATTTGGTGGTTGTTAGGCCATTGTAGTCAGCTATATAACACCCTCGTCTTCATTTGTAATAGAAAATGATCAAACAAGCAGTTAGTAGTCTTTACTTCTTTTTCTTTCCTTCTTGCTTAACCAAACAGATAAAGGGTGAGGTGATTTTTCCTTTCCCTCCCTTTCTTTTCTATCCTCCATACGCAATCCTTCCTCTCAGTTTTCTGATAAAAGAATAAGTGGAAGGCCAAAATGAACATCAGCTGGGCCTATGACAAAGAAATAGTTGCCAAGGATTTATGAGAGGATATGCCTTTAGATGGAGTTGATTGAAGGCTAAAGATGAAATCTACCTTAAAGGGTTTCAATGCTGGCTTTGTTGCTTTGAGTTGAGTTTTATTATTGAATTATTATATACTATGTTGAGTGTTGTCAGTGAGCAGTAGATATTGGTGAATTTAGTGCAAGGTTCAAGTTAGGTACTTGTGTTTTAAGTTCTTGTTCAACAAAGCTAATAGATGCTCTATATGTGGGTTTTAACTTTGTCAGATTTAACTTTCACCAATATATATTTAGTCTTACCTTTATCTTATTTGATTAGTTCTTATTATTTTTAAAGAAATATGTTTAACTACATTTTTTATTATATCTTCATATCTATGTTTTTGTTTTTCTATATTTTAACACAGCTCTGGATTGATAATACATGATTGATGTGTAAGTTTATATTTTTTTGGGGTAAGTTAGATTATATCTATGAGATTTGTTACACATTTCATCGTCTCTCATTTATAAAGGTTCTCTTTGGAACGTTGGTTTACTTTTATACTTAACTTTTGTTCTGGATATATTCTTAAAATTTCTTAGATAGCCTTCAGAATGTTCTTGAAATGATGCGATGAATAAATGCTTTCTGCTTGACTTATCTTTTTTTCCTTTCTTCATCTGCTTGTTGTCAAGGGAATGGATGTTTCGTTTAGTGAAATATTGAGTTACCTTGAAGCCACTGCAGAGAAAAAGCTAAAAAATAATGAATGCACCCCTGCAGATTTATGATATTCTCTTCAGGTAATCATTTGGAATGCTTCCAATTTTTCATAATACATATTTTGTGGTGATAAAAAATTTAGTTGGCAATTTGGTATAGCTGTTTTTTGTAAATTGCCGGTGTGTGTTGAATATTTACGTGATCTAATTGTGGCTCAATTTCCACATACAATTTAAATTATTTTAGGAAACTGTGTTTCTGATGCTTGTGGAGATTACAGAATGCGCGATGGCACACTGTGACAAGAAAGATGTTCTTATTGTTGGTGGTGTGGGCTGCAATGAGTGCTTGCAAGAGATGATGAGAATTATGTGCTCGAAGAGGGGTGGAAAGTTGTTTGCAACTGATGACAGGTACTGTATTGACAATGGGGCAATGATTGCGTATACTGGTCTCGTAGCTTATGCGAATGGGACGTGAACTCCGCTGGAGGAATCAACATTCACACAACGGTAAAACTGGATAAAACTGAGTACACCAGTGAATCTAGTACAGATATAGAAAGGGAAAGAAAGAAAAAAATAAATAAATTATGATTTGAGTATATGGGCCTCATCAACTTTATTTTTAGGCTAAGAGAAATATCAATTTTTTTGAAATTTATCTTGTTATTAACAATTTTTGTTTTATAGAATATTACATATATCATTAAGGATTTTAAAAGTTTGGAGCCTTCTCAAATATGATGCCTTAGGCAGTTGGTTGTCTAATTTGTCTAATGGATGGGCCACCACTTATTATCATTGTATTCACACCGTGTATTATTATTATTTTTTTTTTTTTAAACTTTATGAAAAAAGAGATGGTATAGTTATGTCAAATTTATGGAGCTTGTATCCATGCTTTTGTGTTCATTGCAGTGCATGGAGAAGTAATGGCAGAAAGTGCCGTGAGCTCTATTATTCAATAGTTGGCACCATTGTTAGTTGATGAAGTAGTGTTGTTGAGCGGTGTCCACAAGGAAATTTTCTGTTTCAAAGATGAATTGTAGCGCATACAGTTTTTCATAAAAGATGCAGCTTCAAGAGCAGAAGCAGGAGATGAGGGTGTGAAAATATGGGTGAAACAAGGGAAGTTGCTTTTCAGATAAAAGACGTTATCGATGAACACATACTTGTCTTGGAAAAACATCCTCGAAGATTTGGTTTTTTCATCAGTTTCTTTCGTAAAGTCACACGATGGATCACTGTACTAAAGCAACGACATAAGATTGCTTCTCATGAAGGCTAGAATCGATGAGATCACGGATAGATTGACTACTTTCCCAGAACATAACAATCACAGCAGCAGTATCACCAGGAAGTTGTGTCATGCCCCTCTAGTGGATTCCCTTTACATAGAGGATGACGAAATTGTTGGCATTGAATCTCCTAAATATGAACTGATAGGCAGATTGCTGGCACAAGAAGATCAATCACAAGCAGTGATCTCGGTGGTTGGTATGCATGGACTTGGCAGGACAACTCTTGTGAAAAATGTTTACAACAGCCAAGAAGTGGCTACACACTTCGATTGCAAAATGTGGATCCGTGTCTCTCTATCATACAAACTAGAGGAGCACCTCAAAACAATGATAGAGCAGCTATCAGGAAACGATGTTCTTCCTCTACCTGATTAGGGAATTGATTCACTCATTGGCCAGCTAAGAGGATATTTATATGAAAAGAGCTACTTCATTGTGTTTGATGATGTATGGAAAACTGACTTCTGGGAATACATAAGGCATGCTTTACCCAAAAATAGCAAAGGCAGTAGGGTAATTATCACTACATGCAATGAACAGGTCGCTGCTTTTTGCAAAGAAACTTCAATAGATCATGTCCATGAGCTTCAACCCCTATCTGAAGAGAATGCTTGGGAACTCTTTTGCAAGAAAGCCTTCCGACGAGACTTTGGGGTTTGTCCCTCTGAGTTGGGGAAAGTATCACTTAAAATTGTTAGAAAATGTGAAGGATTGCCACTTGCAATAGTTGCAATTGGTGATCTCTTGTCCACCAAAAAGAAGGTTACATCTGAATGGCAAAAATTCTATAATAGCATGGTTACTGAGTTAGAAAGGAATCCTCATCTTACAATCCTAAAATGAATTTGGTTGTTGAGTTATCAAGATTTGCCTCACCACCTCAAATCATGTTTATTGTACTTTGGCATAATACCGGAGAAGTACTCTATCACACGTTAAAGACTGATTCGGTTGTGGATAGCTGAGTGTTTTGTTGAAGAGAAACAAGGCACAACATTAGAAGAAGTTGCAGAAGCATATTTGAATGAGCTGACCCAAAGATGCTTACTTCAAGTGCCAGGGTCAAAACTTATGGAAGAGTAGTTACGGAGTACTGGATACATGATGCACTTAAATACAGTCAGGTAAATCCTCTACTGCATGAGCTTATTCTCTCCATGTCTGAGGAGTTTAGTTTCTATCAACTTTTGACAGGAGAATTCAAATTTCAATGGCAGAACTTGCCGGCTGTCTATGCCGACTATCTATGCATATGCATTATTACAGAAAAGGTTATGGAAAGCATTGGTAAATCCCCAGTTCATTCCTTTTTTCTTTTTGAAGTGGGCAAGCTGCCAAAGAAGCCCTTATTGCGTACACTAGCTGCAAATTCAAGCTTTTGAATGTACTAGATCTTGAGGGTGCTCCTTTGGATCAACTTCATAAAGAAGTAGGAAATCTATATTTGTTGCGGTACCTAAGTGTAAGGAGAACAGAAGTGCAAACAATTCCAAAGTCCATAGGTCATTTGCACAACTTGTTGACTTTAGATTTGAAACATTCCCCCGTGAGTGAGCTAACAATTGATATCAATAGGTTTCATAAGTTGCAACATCTTCTTGCCTATTATCATAATTGTGGATGTGCGAACATAGTGCATATTGTAAGAGGAGTGAGGATACAAGGAGGGATTGGGCATTTACAGGAGCTGCAAAAGTTGTGGCATGTGGAAACAAATCATGATGATGGGCTCAGCCTAATTGAAGAGCTTGGGAATTTGATGCAGTTAAGGAAGTTGGGCATAACAAAATTGAGAAGGGAACATGGGAGGGCTCTATGGGCCACCATTAAGAAGATGAATTACCTTAAATATTTGAAGGTAGCAGCCCTAAGTGCTGATGAGATTCTGGATTTAGAGTATATATCATCTCCACCTCAATATCTTCAACGTCTCAACTTGGGTGGACATTTAGAGAAGTTGCAAAACTTCAAAATCTAGTCAAATTATCTCTATTGCATTCAGGTTTGTCCAATGATCCACTAAAAGCCCTTCAAGCCTTGCCTAGTTTAGAACATCTTCATCTTTGGAATGCATGTGATGAGGAGCAATTGTATTTTGAGGTTGGAAGTTTTCAAAAACTTAAGCAACTAGATCTCCTTGAATTGGAGGGATTGAATTCGTTGATAATAGAGGAAGGAGCATTGCCTCTTCTTGAAAGAGCTAAGGATTGGGCCTATCCTGCAACTAAAAGAGGTACCCTCTGGCATCCACCACCTCCAAAAACTCAGAACGCTTGTGTTTGTTGATATGCCGAAAGAATTCTTAGATAGAATGCAACCCCAACCCAACCAAGGCAAAGAATATTGGATTGTTGAGCATATACCTAATGTCATGTTCTGGTCTCGGTGGGGCTTTTCTAGATATTGGAACAGCAGGCACTCTTCGAAAATATTTTGAGAGGAAGGTGAAAAACCAAAGGGTTATTGAAGTTGAATAATGAATCTTACAGTTACGGATGCAAATTCAATTCCAGGTTCCCCGCTGAACTCAATTGCAATGTTTATAACTAGAAACTTGTGTGAGTAATTTTCTGACCACACTGCCCGCTTAGTAACCAGCTGGAGAGCACCGGCAGAATAGATGGCACCTGGCTGACCTGCAACAGAAAGAGAAGATTCCGACGGTGGTTCGTCCACCCGGGGGCACTCCGACGATCAAGTCAGTATATCTCTCAAAGATAATCAATTATTCAACTCACAAGCTTGAGCCTAAAAAGCATACATTAGACCCATGGGGGTGCCTCTCTTTTATAGCCAACATAAACCTAGTCCTAATAGAAGCCTAACTTCTATGGACTCAGGATTATTGCTAATCTTGGACTCCCAGTAAGATTAGGATAAACTCTCTAAGAGTCTTATCTTAATACAAACTAAAGTCTTCTCTCATTCTAGGACTCTTGTCCCTCATCCAGGTTAGTTCCCTTTTCATTCTAGGATTCTTGTCCCTTATCCACTTATCTCGGATTTCGATATCTTCGGAGATAACCTCGGCCTTGCCGAGATCACCTCGGTGTCACTACCAGGACACGTGGCATCTCGGCTGACATGTCGGCGTCACCTTGCCACGTGTTATTACTCAGAAAATATATCCCCACAACTGCCCCCTAGGTTCTATTATCTCGGCATCAAATGCTCAGCTGGAACCTATATCTGAATTTTCTTCTAGTACCTCGGCATGAGAACTTTTTTGGCCGAGATCATTCATTTTAGGCCGACATGCCTTCATCAAAGAACAAGAACTCAAACAAACTCCTCCACGCGCATGAGCTGTCATGCACCTTTTCTCAACCGTTCCCCTCACGTGCTTTATCCTCATTGGCCTGTGTCAGTGACGCGCCTGAAAGTTGTATTTCATCCATCTGCGCCGTCTGACGTGTGCGTTGCTCCAGGCGTAATAAATGCCCTGCTTTTGCTGCCATTTCAAGTTTTTTACAAAACTTTTCCCCATTTCTTGCCGTCTCTTTACTTTTGCATTCGATTTTCTGGCTCTCTCTCTCTCTAAACTTTCTCAAACCCGCCATTGCTCTAGCTCCAAGCTCTGCAACTGTCTTCATTCTTCCATTCCAGCGAAGCTTTCGTCGTTCCGTTTTGTCTGCAACCGTTGCCTTTCCTCGGTGACTTTCATTCCGGCTTCATTTGTTCTGGTAAGCCTCTGTTCCTCTTATTCCCAATTTCTTTTATGTGCTTTCGTTTACTTATTGCCATTATTGCGTTGTTCAAACCTTTGATTTGCTGAAATATTCATCTGGATGCGTCTATTCCATGATTTTACTCATATCTTGAACACTTGCACTGTTTTAATACTTTTCATGCCACTGTTCTTGACCTTTTACTTCTGTATTTCTTTCACTTTTGAGAACCATACCTCTGTTCTTTGTTTCTGAAACGTCGTTCTTTGTTTCTTGTTTTCCAGATTTCTGCCTATAATTTTTGCTTTCAATCTTTGCCTCCATAGATTTAGTTTTGGGTATTGTCTATAGAACCTTCAATTTTTAGGGAAAACTGAAACAACCCTTACCAGTATATTCCTAGGGTTTTGCCGAGGTCCCGATAACCCCTTAAGACCACCTTTTTTCTGAAACCTAGCTTTTTGTCGTTAGGTCGACGTTATGGGTATGTGGAGACATAGGGTTGATACCCCGTCCAAACTTAAGTACTTTAGGCAGGAGTTCTCCGTCCCTGCCGATGTTCACCTGAAACTGGCTGGGGATGATGACTCCATCATGCCTACCGAAAACACCATGCCTCTCCCTATTGTAGCCTTTACTGAATGTGGACTTCGGCTTCCACTTAACATTCTTTTTTGAGAGATCCTGCATTATTATAAGCTGAACCCTATGCAACTTGCTATAAACTCCTATCGAGTGATTTTTGGTATCATCACCTTAACCAGACAAGAAAACGTTAGAATCACCCTAGCCGACATACAATATTGTTACACCATGTGCCCCCTTAGCCTGAAGGAAAAAGGTTACGTCTACTACCTCAAGCCGAGGTCCACTGAATTCAAAATCGTAGCCGACCTCCCAGACTCCAACAAGGGGGCTGGAGATGACTACTTCATTGTCTCTGGAAATTGGGAATTTACCCCAGACGAAGATGTCCATCTATACCCTCTTCCTTGAACAGTTAAAGAGGGCAAGGGTAAGAGCCCAGTGTTATTTACTTAGTTGTTTCTTTTCAAGTCTTCAATATTTAATCTGTTTCTAATGTTTGTTTCTTCTTGCAGACGTTCGTTAGTTACCGAAAGACTTTCGCCAATCCTACATTCTTAGCAAGGATCTGAAAAGGCTCCTGGACTTGCTTGTCCACAAAAGAAAAGCACCTCTCCTTCTGAACTTTATTCCGTCATACAAATCCACGCTGCCCGATGTCCCAAAAAGAAAGAAGAAGAGCCTATCTCCTCCCTCTGCTACCACTCTTCAAACAGCATCAACATCTCGGGCTGACCAAGGGTCAACCTCGGATCCAGCCGACCAACCATCAACTTCAGCCCCATACTTAATCCCAATACCAGAAAGAAAGTGTCGGCGACGACTCGTCAAAACTGCTGAGATGGCTCGCCCGAAGCCTGTTGCCCAAGATCTCCTAGCCGACCTTCCCACGGATGTTGACGTTCAACCGACGCAAACCATGCCCCCACCAAAGCCAAAAAGAATCAAAAAAGCTCAGCCCAAGGCCAAAGCTACTGAGGTTGAGGCTAAGGATGCTCTGCCCATCTCTAAACTGGCTGAGAGTAAAAAGACTTCTTCTGCTTCTGCAAAAAGGTCTGCTGAAAACCCACCCTCTGAGTCCACACAGACAAAAAAACCAAGGTCGGCCTCAGCTACTACCTCGGGGTCCAAGAAACCGGATGTCCCTTGGGCTCCCAAAATTACTTTGGAAGATAGACCAATTATGTCCAGTGAAAGTGCAAACGACATAAATGTCGGCGTTGCCCTCAGCACGGCGTTGCTTCTTCTGGGTGACCTTGAGCGAAATGCTGAGTACAATGAGTACGAGAATTACGCTCTAATGCTCCAGCACTCCGTTCAAGTAAGTGTTCCTGCTTGGAATTTTCTACTTTCTTTCTGTTTCATACTTAAAATATTTTCTAACACTTCTGTTTTCTTTCAGGCCATTCAGCATGCCCATTCGTTTTCAATGCAAGCTTTTGAAAACAGGACAAAGTTGGTCGATCTGAAGAGAGAGGTTTCTGCCATTAAAAAGGAAAACAAATCTCTTCAATTAAAGATGAAAAAACTGAAAGATCAGGCTGAGGCTGCCACCAAAGCCCAAATCCTTGCCGAGGAAAAGGCTGAATCTGCCGAGGCTATTAGAAAGGTCGCTGAGGCCGAGAAAAGAGAGGCCGAGGACAAAAGGCCCAGGCGGAAAAGGAACTTCAAGATGCTTTATCTACTAAAGATGCCGAAATCAAGGCAGCCGACGAAAAGGCCTACGCCCAGGGTATGGCTGACGTTACTGAGGAGTATAAACTTCAAGTCAGGCAGGCTTGCAACAGGGGCTTCTCCCTTGGTTGGATGTCCCTGATAAAGAAACTGCTGACTCACCCTTCCGTAATGCCGATGCTATTCCTCTGCCGTTCCCCCCTCCTCCTCCATCAAGTCAACCTGGAGGAGAATCTGAATCTGAGTCTGAGGATGCCGATGAGGAAGAAGATGAGGCTTTGGTCAGAAAACCAAAGAATGCTGATGGGGCTAAGTCCCCTCCTCAGAATGAGCAAGTCCTTGACTTGACTCAAGATGAAGAAGGTGATGAGGTTATCCCTGAAGCTGTTCCTGACACTGTTCCAGCCGATATCCCTTCCGAGGTTAAGACTATCGAACAAACTCTTCAGGAAATTGACCCCGAAATAGCGGCAGAGAAGGAGGCCGAGGTTGTATCTGATCTCCAAATCCAACAATCTGGAGGAGAAGACCCTTAGCTTTATGTTCTTCTTTTGTATTTTGTTTTTATCTTTTTCTGAACAATGTAAGCTTTTGCGTGGCCGACGTGCCTCCCAATTTTGTAAATGTTAACTCAGCTTTCCTTTTCTTAACGCTTGAATCTCTGTCTTTTCTTTGATTGCTTCTGCGTGGTTTCTATACTTCGAATATTTTGCATGATTTACATACTTTATTTCTTCCTTGTGCAATCTTCTCGGGGTTACACACCTCGGGTGCAATAACTACTAGCTTTACTTCAGCAAGATACTGATCTCAACCTGTAAATTGCTGCAAATTTCAACAGATGATTATATGTCGGCCTAACGTTATCTTGTAAATTGCTACAAATTTCAACAAGTGTTAAGCATCTTCTTTGGTTGGACCAACTTGTAGATTGCTATAAGTGTGCAAACTATAACTTCGGTTTCACTTCGACTTGTAAATTGCTACAAATTTCAACAAGTGAAGAGAAACAGTAATCTCGGCTTAATTCCAACTTGTAAATTGCTACAAATTTCAACAAGTGAATTAAGGAATAATCTCGGCTTAACTTCGACTTGTAAATTGCTACAAATTTCAACAAGCGAATTAAGGAATAATCTCGGCTTAACTCCAACTTGTAAATTGCTACAAATTTCAAAAAGTGAAGATAAGGAATCAGCTTAACTCCAACTTGTAAATTGCTACAAAGTTCAACAAGTGAATTATTCCAACTTGTAAATTGCTACAAATTTCAACAAGAGCTTAATTCCAACTTGTAAATTGCTACAAATTTCAACAAGAGCTTAATTCCAACTTGTAAATTGCTACAAATTTCAACAAGAGCTTAATTCCAACTTGTAAATTGCTACAAATTTCAACAAGCGAAGATAAGGAATCATCTCGGCTTAACTTCGTCTGCCAACTTGTTTGCCAAGTCTTTTACTTCCTCATCTCTCCGTAGGTTCTTGTTTCCGACGACTTTTCTTAGGACTATGTCGCCGACTTGAAAATCTCTTGGATTGACCTTCTTATTGTAAGTTCTGGCAAGCTGTTGCTGGTATACTGCGAGCTGAATTGCAGCTTTCTCTCTTCGTTCTTCCAAAAGATCCAGATCTCGGGCTAAGATTATATCATTGGTGCCATTCTCTACTCCCTAGGTTCTGATCCCTGGGATGCCGATCTCCAATGGGATGACTGCTTCTCTGCCATAAGCCATGGCAAAGGGGGATTCCCCTGTTGACCTTCTCGACGTAGTCCGATATGCCCACAGAACATTGGGTAACTCGTCTACCCACTTTCCTATTGTTGCCTGCAGCCTCTTCTTTATTCCATCCAAAATTACTTTGTTGGATGCTTCTGCTTACTCATTACTTTGGGGAAAACTTGGTTTTGAAAAGTAATTCTTGATCTTGAATTTCGCACAAAAGTTCTTGATGAGTTTGCTGTCAAACTGTGTTCCATTGTCAGCAACTATTGCTCTTGGGATGCCAAATCTGGTGATGATGTTTCTCCATATAAAGTTCTTGACGTCCACATCTTGGATTTTGGCAAGAGGCTCTGCCTCTATCCACTTTGTAAAGTAATCTGTTGCCACCAGCAAGTATTTTCTCTGCCCAGTTGCCTGGGGAAGTTTCCCAACCAGATCCATGCCCCATTGGGCAAACGGCCAAGGGCTAGATACTGGGTTTAGGTCAGCAGCTGGCTGATGTATCAAAGGAGCAAACTTTTGGCATTGTTCACACTTTTTTATGTAGGCTTCAGCATCCTTCTGCATGTAGGGCCACCAATACCCCTGGGTAATGGCCCTGTGGGCTAATGATCTGCCCCCAGCATGGCTTCCACAAATTCCTTCATGAATTTCATACAGGAAATCTTCAACCTGTAAAGGGTGTACGCACCTTAAAAGTGGTCCAGTGAAGGACCTTCTATAGAGGTGTCCATCTTCTGTCAGACAGAATCTTGCCGATTTCAGTCTGACTTTGTGTGCCTCCTTACGATCTTCTGGTAGCTTTCCTTCTTTCAGGAATGCAACAATTGCATCCATCCAGCTTGGCCCCATGTCCACACACATTGTTTGCTGCTCTGTGTTCTCTGGTTCTATGCTTGGGCCCAACATATAGTCGATCATAATTGTCCTTGTTTTTCCAGTCTGCATTAAACTTGCCAGGTTAGCCAACGCATCGGCGTGGGTGTTGTCATCTCGGCTAACTTGGAGTAGTCGGCAGTTCTGAAATAGGGCTGCCAATCTGATGACCTCTTTTGCATATGCCGACATCATTTCGTCCCTGGCTGCAAATTCACCTGTGGATTGGTTAACAATAAGTTGTGAATCACAAAAAACTATTACCTCATCTGCTTCTGCTGCTGCTGCCAGTTTTAGCCCTGCAATTAATGCTTCGTATTCCGCTTCATTGTTTGAGGCCTTGAACCCCAAACGGATGGACTGTTCTATTATGTCTCCATCTGGAGATATCAGCAGTACTCCTGCCCCCGCTCCTTGTCGGTTCGAACTTCCATCGACGAACAGTCTGAATGAATCGCCGATGTAGATGCTGCAGGGTCTGAGTTTTTCCTTCCTTTGTTCTTTTGCCTTTGGCTGAGATTCTCCTTGCTTGCTGGGACAATGCTCATCCTGGCTCAACGGAGCCCGATGTTCGGTGGTTTCGGGGGTGAATTCTGCCACGAAGTCGGCCAAAACTTGGCCTTTAATCGCTGTTCTCGGCCTGAACTCCAGATCATACTGACCTAGGGCTACGGCCCATCTTGCTATCCTTCCTGTTAAGTCTCCTTGCTGTAATAAGGACTTCAATGGATGCTCTGTTAAGACCATAATTTATGCGCCTGAAAGTAATGGTTCAACTTCTTTGAAGCCATTACTAAGGCTAGCATTAATTTCTCCAGTGGTAGATACCTTGTTTCTGCACTGGCCAGAGTTTTGCTTACATAGTAAACAGCCTTTTGTTCCCTTTTTTCCTCTCGGATTAGTACTGCACTGACTGCGTGCTTTGAAACTGCCAAGTACAAATAGAGTTCTTCCCCTGGTTCTGGATTGGAAAGAACCGGAGTTGTGGTCAAGTACTTCTTTAGGTCGGTTAAAGCGGCTTCGCATTCTTCTGTCTACAGAAAGTCTGTGGCTTTTTTCACTAGGTTGAAGAAGGGTCTGCATTTATCTGAGCTTCTGCTGATGAATCTGTTTAGGGCTGTGGCCCTTCCAGTAAGCATCTGAACCTGTTTTGCCGACGTCGGGCTCTGCAACTCTAGGATGGCCTTGATTTGGTCTGGGCTGGCCTCAATGCCCTTTCTTGTTACCAGATACTCTAAAAACTTACCTGATCCAACTCCAAATGCGCACTTTGATGCGTTGAGTCAGAGCTGGTATGTTTTGAGTATATCAAAGACCTCTTTTAGGTCGGCAAGATGACCCTTAGATTCCTTGGTCTTCACAACCATGTCATTGATGTAGACTTCTACCGTTTTGCCAATCAGGTGCTTGAACATTTTTGTTACTAACCTTTGGTAAGTTGCTCCTGCGTTTTTTAACCCAAAAGGCATTACCTTGTAACAGTACAGGCCTTTAGGGGTGATGAACGCAGTTTTCTCCTCGTCTGGAGGGTACATGGCAATCTGGTGGTACCCCCTGTATGCATCCAGAAAACTCATCCTTTCATGCCCTGAAGTAGCGTCTACGAGCTGGTCAATTTTGGGTAGAGGAAAGTTGTCTTTGGGGCAGGCTTTGTTGAGGCTGGTAAAGTCTACACAAACCCTCCATTTGCCGTTCTTCTTCTTCACCACTACTGTGTTGGATAGCCAAGTTGGGTAGTGAACTTCTCGGATGGCCCTGGCCTCCAGAAGTCTATCTACTTCTTCTTCTACTGCTTCGACGTGCATCAACGTCGGTCTTCTGGCTCGTTGAATCACAGGTTTTGCCGACCTGTTGACATTCAGTCTGTGGCAAGTGACCTCGGGGTCAATTCCAAGCATCTCGTAAGGTGTCCAGGCGAACACCTCAATGTTGGCTCTCAAAAAATCTTCCAATTCTTTTTCCTCTTCTTCGGCTAAGCCTGAGCCGAGAAGAAAGAAGCGTTCTTCGTCGCCCTCCTGGACAAGGATTTTCTTTAGTGTCTCTTCACTCTTTTCGGTTGGCTCCTTGCCAACATCTTCTAGGACCTCCATGTCCTCGTCTTCAATCTCTGCCTCTTTTGGCATTCGAATGCTGCAAGTAGTCTTCATTGTTGCCATGGAGCAAGTTTTTGCCTGCAGTTGATCTCCTCTGACTTCTTCAATCCCATGCTCTGTTGGGAACCGTAGTAGTTGATGCAGTGTTGAGGGAACTGCCCTCATTGCATGCAACCATGGTCTTCCCAAGATGATGTTATATGGTGAGGGTGTGTCAATCACCATAAATTCTGTCTTGATCTTTTTAGTACCAGCTTGTACTTCCACGCTTGTTGTGTCCAGTGGCCATGTCGGCGTTCCATTGAAGCCGACCATAGGGCTGCTGGATTGTTCCAGGTCGTCAGGGTGAAGGCCCAGCTCCTTGTAACATCTGACGTACATGATGTCACAAGAGCTGCCTTGATCTATCAGGATGCGTTTCACTTGGCATTCCCCAACTTGGAGGGATACTACCAAGGCATCATTATGCGAATGTTGGACCAATTCCAGGTCGGTTTCAGTGAAAGTTATCATCGGTCCGTGGCATTCTTCAGGCCGAGGTCTTTTGTATCCGACCTGGCTCACGTGCTGTAGGTGTTTTACTCTTTGGGTTTCTCCCCGAATGTCGCTTTCGTTCACCTTTGAGTGGATTACATTAACCACCCGTGGTCCTCCTGCTCGTGGTTGTTGTGCTGGGGGAGGCGGTGCTGCTGGTGCTTGAGGCAATCTTGCCTGTTCTTCTCTTGTCCTGGCCTCATCAACAAGGTCCCTCAGATGGCCTTGCCTTACTAGGTCTTCTAAGTGTGCTTTCAAGGCTCTGCAACCCTGAGTTGGGTGTCCTTCTTCATTATGGTAAGCACAGCGCCTACCAACGTTTCTTTCCATAAATTCCCCTGGTGCTCTTGCCGGTGCCCTGAAATAAGGTTGATTTCGTATTTGGTCCAGGATTTTATGGATAGGAATTTGGAACACCGTCGTTACTGCCTGTTTACCCTTCAATTCTGTTTCTTGTTTGGTCGGCCCGTTGGTACCTCGGCCTCGCTTCGGCGAGCTGTTTCCCTTCTCCTGCTTCATCTCTTTGTTTCCCGACGTATCTTCCTCGGCTCTGGCGTACTTCTCGATTCTTGCCATGAGTTCCTCCATGCTTTTTGGCAATGTTTTTGCCAAAGACTTCCGTAGTGGGCAGTCATCTTTCAGGCCGTTCTTGAAAGACACGACCGCCACTTCTTGGTTGCATTCGGGTATTCGATTGAACACCTCGTAGTACCTCTTCGCATAGGCCCTAAGGCCTTCTTCCTTGGTGATTCTTAAAGCCATCAGGGCGTCGACCCTCAAGGGCTGTAATTTGTTCGTTACAAACCTGGCCACAAACATCTCGGCCAGGCCTTCCCAAGTCTTTACGCTTCCCTTCGGTAGTTTATGGAACCAATCAGATGCAATTTCCCCAAAGGATGAGGGAAATACTTTGCAGAGCAACGGCTCGTTCCCACTGTATAATGCCATTGAGTTCAGGTATAGTCCAACATGAAAGTTGGGATCTGACTTACCATCATAAATTTGGAACCTTGGCATACTAAATCTCTTTGGTGCTTCAAATTTGTCCAGTTCCACCGAAAACGGTGTTCTCAGCTTAACTGGGGATGTCACCTCGGCTTCAACATTCTGCTGCCTCTTTTTGAGGTAATCGCTCAAGTCTTCCTTACTCCTACTTGGAGCTCGGCTATCTCTGGACTTCAATCTTTTTGGCACACTACTTTCCGCCTCGTGGTGGGCTCGTTTCGATCTTTCTCCATGGGTTGTGTCAAAGCAGAGTGCCTGCCCTTGAACATGCCGATGTTCTTTGGGCCCTGGATCCTTCATTCGATGTGTCCTTCGGGACTCTTCTTGCCTCGGTTCCTCTCGTCCGACTTCCCTGGAAGGTCGGTGTGAGTGCCTTCCACTCCTGGTGTGCTGAGGGGCTTCGGGGATTGCTTTCCTTCCTCCCTTCTGGGTGTTAATTGCTGGCATCGGCGTATCTTGCAGCGGGTATGGTGGCTGCATAATATTGTTTTGCATCATGAAATTGACTACTGACTGTAGGTCTGCCAACTTGTTTGCCAAGTCTTTTACTTCTTCATCTCTCCGTAGGCACCTATCCCTTCATACCTGAAGGTTATCTTCGTTATAATACTTGCTTTGGTCTGTTTTCTTCGAAATACTACCCTCCTGGCCGACGTCTTTCTCTCCGTGGCCTTGGTCATGATTTTCTGTATTGTGGTCGTCTCCTGCAATGTCAAGATCAATTGGTCTGCCACTCCTAGCAGGAGTGTCGCCCCCAATGTTTTCCCTCTGTCCGTCACTGGCCATCTATTCTTCTAAGATTCCCACAGACAGCGCCAAATTGTGTGAGTAATTTTCTGACCACACTGCCCGCTTAGTAACCAGCTGGAGAGCACCGGCAGAATAGATGGCACCTGGCTGACCTGCAACAGAAAGAGAAGATTCCGACGGTGGCTCTTCCACCCGGGGCACTCCGACGATCAAGTCAGTATATCTATCAAAGATAATCAATTATTCAACTCACAAGCTTGAGCCTAAAAAGCATACCTTAGACCCATGGGGGTGCCTCTCTTTTATAGCCAACATAAACCTAGTCCTAATAGAAGCCTAACTTCTATGGACTCAGGATTACTGCTAATCTTGGACTCCCTGTAAGATTAGGATAAACTCTCTAAGAGTCTTATCTTAATACAAACTGAAGTCTTCTCTCATTCTAGGACTCTTGTCCCTCATCCAGGTTGAGTTCCCTTTTCATTCTAGGATTCTTGTCCCTTATCCACTTATCTCGGATTCCGATATCTTCGGAGATAACCTCGGCCTTGCCGAGATCACCTCGGTGTCACTACCAGGACACGTGGCATCTCGGCTGACACGTCGGTGTCACCTTACCACGTGTTAGTACTCAGAAAATATATCCCCACAAAACTGATAAAATATTTTTGCTTACCTGAACAAAATGATGATTGCTCTATTAGATTACTTTGTTGTTATTATTTGATAATAACCTCAAAATGCTGGTGTCAACAAAAAATCGTGAGCATCATTATAATCTGAAAATGCTAGTGCTCATTTTATTAACCTATCTTTTGGAATATTGTTTATAGAATTCTATCATTTTATAGTTCCTTCCATTTGTTTATGTCCGTTGGTTGTCATAGATAATATAGATGAGAGGGAAGTTATCCAAACTGATGTTTCATTTGTTTCGACAAAAAAAATATTTTTTGCCACCACCACAGTCGCCATCATCGTCGCTGCTGCTACTCTACCAGTGCCACTATCACCAACACCACCACCACCACCACCACGACATCCACCATCACCATCACTCCTTAGCACCACCATTATGGGGACTAGAGTGACACTTTGCTTAAACTATGGGGAGTAATGGTGTAATTTACCCAAAATGTTTTCTAGCGAAACAAATGGAGTGTAAGTCACCAGTACTTTTACTACTCATTGTTTCATTGATATGTTGCACCTCCTTACATTTAGTATGTGTTTTGTAATTGTTAGGTCTATGACTGGCAACACATACAGTTGAAGGGAAATCAATGGCACCCAGAATTCAAGTACTCCAAGCTGCCAATCACCTTATAATTGAACAAACCCCTTTCTATCACCGTTGATTTTTATTTCCTTTGGATTGCAAAGTAAAAAGTGTGACATCTCTGTCAAGATGGACATGTTTATTATGGTTTTTATTGTTTTTTGCCAAGGTAGTGTTTTGGATTTCTGTTATCAAGACTTATTTCGTGATAACCACAATTGTGTAACTTTAATTGGGACAAACATATGATCATACATTCCTCTTTGTTGTATCTATTCTCTAAGTTCTATTTTTGTTCTTTTCTTTCTATTATTTTTATTCTTCAAATCATTGTGACTGAATTAAGTAGTATAGAGCTAATGTTCTGCATAAGAAACGTAGTAACCAGGTTTAGGTTCCCACTGAACCTTTATTGGTTCAGCTGCTAATTCCTATTGTATTTTAGGGAGGAATTATCTCCCCAGACAATCATATGAATCACGTAAAGTATGTATTCTGTGTTACTTTGGTCTTCAAAAATTTTATTTTGTCAATTTCGTTCCCAAAGTTTTGAATTTCAGATAATCATCTAAATTTTATTTTGAGTCAAATTTTTATTCAATTTCAGATAATCATGTAAATCATTAATGGAATGATATCTGAAATACATCTGAAAGTGAATCTCAGTCTTTGATTCCAACGGAATTGCAAGGTGTATATTTTAGAATTCATTTACATAAAATACCAACTTTAAAATTAATCTTCATGCTACTCAAATGCTTACTTGATGAAAGATTTCTCCTAGAATATTCTTAATGTCTTAGATGAACTTAAATTTTTAATTGATTTTTAGGGCAAAAATCTTATGTATGGTTTTGGGTTTAAAATCACAATCATTTCTTCAAATAACAACCAACTCTGTTAAAACAGAGCTCTAGCAATCATTTCTTCAAATAACAACCAACTCTGTTAAAACAGAGCTCTAGCCGGTGTTGGTGACTTTGAATGTAGTTTCAGCATTGTTCATTTCTTCTCACCCATGGTTTAGAAAATTTTGAAAATAAAGAAAAAAAAAATTTTAAAAAAACACTAAGTGGGCTTCTTTACTATTTCTACAAAATGCAGAACAAATAACATCCACATCACTAGATTTTTGGTTCTCATACAAGGAAAAAAAGCCTAAATTGAAATTGAATAGTTTAGGACTTTAAACCATAAACTAAATCTATGCCCCAAACAACCTAATCTAAGGAAAAAATAAAAAACAACAATCAAATTTAGCGGTGATGGTAACAGTGTTGTTTTAATTATATCTAGCACGTGAAGGATGCACCCACCTCATCTGATGTTTTAGGCTACATAAGATTTTATGTTTAGTTCAATAATCTATTTATTTGTATATTATTTATTGCTCAATAATAGAATAAGACAATGAGTGAATACAACAGAAATAACAAACTCAAAATCCAACCTCTCCTAGAAACCCATTAATAGATACTAGTTAAGCATTTTTATGAAATTTATTTACATATAGTACCACCTTTAAAATTAATTTTCATGCTTTAAAGTGTTTGGATGGTATCCTCATGGGAAGAAAATTCCAGGGAACAATAGAAATATAACGGTTTGAAGAAAGCCTTTGGCTACTATATGGAAGCGGAGTCCGATTTTATTGGCATACTTATCATACATACATTTTGATTGGTGTAAAATAGTAGAATCTACCATTTTAAGTGAGGCTATTACACTTCTTGATCACGTTTGATTCACAAGATTAGTAATGAAGTATTAATAATCTTATTAAATTAGTGTGGTATTCACTATCCAATTGGATTAATATCAATTGGATTAATAATCTCACCCCTACCTCATTACTAATAATCCTACAAAATTGTTGGATTAATTATCCATTGAATTAATAATCCTAAATCAAAATGTTAAAACAAACATAAGATAATTGGGCCTACGGATTAATAATCTCAATCCCATACTCTAATCCACCCAATCAAACATACCATTTGAATATGGGGTCTTATATTTGGACCGATCAAATTTTGTGTGTTTTTCATACACAAAAAAAAAGTGTGAACAAATTCATTATCATGGAAGTGAGACAATTATTGGGTTTGGATTTTGACACAAATAAGAATCGGTCAGTCGTATTCTAATATTAAATTTAGGGCCTTTCTATTTTTATTTTTGTGTTTTAATGCGGATAGCCTCTTGGGTTGTTTCTTGGTATTTGTACTAAGGTAGAGACTAGTTTGATCTGAAATGTGGTGATCTCTCTATTAGATTTGATTTCTTTTTTTATTTTTATATGATTCATGAAACTAAAATGGCAGAGAGCTTTGTGTTGCCAACCTGCAACTTTCTGCTTTTCTGTTTGGATTTCTTTCGCAGTTTACAAATGCTTCGTACAGTCTTATTGTTGGTGAGGTTATCCCACCTCAGTTTGTTTTTCTGTCTCCCTTTGTAACGTTCCATTATTATTAAAAAAAAAATATAACTTTTTTATTTTTGCCCATAAAAGAAGAAGTTTGAAAATTGAAGGCTAAATAAGCACTTATGTTCTAATTAATCATTCAATAATGCCTTGGCAAGTGGTTTGGTTAAAGATATTTGTGAAATTGGATTTTTAATTGAGACAAAGCCACCATATTAGGATATTTGGAATGAAAGTGACTTCTTTGAGATGGATTAAATGTACTTAGTCCTTTCCTAATATATTTACTTATGTTGTATTTGATTGGGGATTTGAGGATAGATTTGGAAAGAAAAAGGTAGGAGAAATGTGAATAAGATATACCTACATTTCACCTAATTTCACACACCTTTTCTGTTTCTCTTTCCAAATTCCTCCCTAAATTCCCTAACCAAACACAAAGTAAAACTTCATTTTCACAGAAAAAAGAGATCAAAGAGCCATGAAATTTCCCAGAGTAAATCACCTTGTATTATATTATATACATGAGTTGTGAAAGGAGACTCATATAGTAGAATTTAAATGGTGATTGAGGGAAATATATATACATACCTGTGTGAGTGATTTTCTGACCACACTGCCCGCTTAGTAACCAGCTGGAGAGCACCAACAGAATAGATGGCACCTGGCTGACCTACAACAAAAAGAGAAGATTCCGGCGGTGGTTCGTCCACCCGGGGGCACTCCGACGATCAAGTCAGTATATCTCTCAAAGATAAATCAAGTGCTAAACTCACAAGCTTGAGTATCAAAAGCATACCTTAGACCCATGGGGGTGCCTCTCTTTTATAGCCAACATAAACCTAGTCCCAATAGAAGCCTAACTTCTATGGACTCAGGATTACTGCTAATCTTGGACTCCCAGTAAGATTAGGATAAACTCTCTAAGAGTTTTATCTCAATACAAACTGAAGTCTTCTCTCATTCTAGGACTCTTGCCCCTCATCCGCTTATCTCGGATTCTGATATCTTCGAAGGTAATCTCGGCCTATCCGAGATGACCTCGGCATAACAAACAGGACACGTGGCATCTCGGCTGACACGTCGGCGTCACCTTGGCCACGTGTTGGTACTCAGAAAATATATCCCCATAACTGCCCCCTAGGTTCTATTACCTCGGCATTCTGAGGTGATGGAACCTACACTGTTCGTTCATCTGTGCCCCTCTGTCCGAGATCAAACTCGCCGACCTCAAAGTTCCTTGGACTTTACTGTCCACTTCAAGCTTCATGCTTTCCAAGCTGCTCGAGATCACACCTCCTAGCCGAGGTTCTTTTTCCATTAATTCATAAACTCCAAGAGCTTTACACTCAAATATATATGTTAACATCGATCATTGTTGTGTTCACTTCTTTTTTTATTCTAAAAAAAAAAACCTAGAGGGGATAGTCACTTATTTTAAAAATAAAAAAAAAATAAAAAAATTTGTAAGGGCCAGTCTATAATTTGAAAATAATTAAAAACAAAAACTACTATTATAATAAAAGGTTTAATTTATTTATTTATTGCAAGACCTAAAATGTGAATCAAATCTATTCTTTTATCTAACCTTTTGGAGGAAAATGTGGCCAAAATAATTAATTTCTCCATGACTGAAGTTTACCACCTCTCTCATAAACTGATAAACAGAGCTATGCACTGAATTGAAACTTCACCATCATCATCATCTAACTAACTTCCTTTTGACATGGACACAATCCCACCTGAAGAATAATCAGAACTAATAGTTATGATGTGTTCAATGCAGGGAGAACTAATGGTAGAAAGAGCAATGATCTCTGTTATTCAATATTTGGGACCATTGTTAGCTGGTGAAGTAGAGTTGTTGAGGGGTGTTCGCAAGGAAATGGTCAGTATCAAAGCTGAATTGGAGCGCATACATTCTTTCTTAAAAGATGCAGAATCAAGAGCAGAAACTGGAGATGAATATGTGAAAATATGGGTGAAACAAGTAAGGCAAGTTGCTTATCGGATAGAAGATGTTATCGATGAACACATTCTCTTGGTCTTGCCAAAACAACCTGGACTATTTGGTTCCTTGCATAAAGTCACTTGGACGATCACTAAGCTAAAGCCACGACATGAGATAGCTTCTTAGATCCAAGACATCAAGACTACAATCTGTGAGATCAAGGAAGGAGTTGATCGATATGGATTCAGCACTAGTACTTCCTCGGAACATAGCAGCACCAGCACTAGCAGCATCACCAAGCATAACATGTGGCGACTGGCTTCCCTTTTCATAGGGGATGACGAAGTCGTTGGCATTGAATCTCCCAGATATGAACTGATAAGCAGATTGGTTGACAAAAATCAATCACAACGAGCAGTGATCTCGGTGGTTGGGATGGGTGGAATCGGCAAGACCACTCTTGCCAAGAAAATTTATGACAGCCAAGAAACCGCACACTTCAATTGCAAAGCGTGGATCACTATCTCTCAATCATACAAGCCAGAGGAGCTCCTCAAAAAAATGATAAAGCAGCTATCGGGAAGCGATGTTCTACCCGACGAGGGAATTGAGTCACTCATTGACAAGTTAAGAGGATATTTATCCAAAAAGAGGTACATCATCATGTTTGATGATGTATGGGAAACTGATTTTTGGGGATCCATAAGACATGCTTTACCCAAAAACAGTGACGGCAGTCGGGTAATCATCACCACACGTAGTGAGCAAGTTGCTACATTTTGCAAAGAAACTTCAGTGGATCATGTCCACGAACTTGAAGCCCTATCCGAAGAGAAGGCTTGGGAACTCTTCTGCAAGAAAGCTTTCCAATTGGATTGTCCCCCTCAGTTGAAGGAAGTATCACAAGCAATTGTTAGAAAGTGTCAAGGTTTGCTACTTGCAATTGCAGCTATAGGTGGTCTCTTGTCCACCAAAAAAAAGGACATATCCGAATGGCGAAAATTCTATGATGGCATGAACTCTGAGTTAAAAAGGAATCCTAATCTTAAAAGCATTAGCAAAATTTTGTTGTTCAGTTATAATGATCTGCCTCACCACCTCAAATCTTGTTTCTTGTACTTTGGCATAATGCCAGAAGACTACTCTATCCAAGCTGGAAGACTAATTCGGCTATGGATAACTGAGGGTTTTGTTGAAAAGCAGAACAGAAAAACATTGGAAGAAGTTGCAGAAGAATACTTGACTGAGCTGATCCATAGACGCCTAGTTCTAGTGTCAACAACAAAAATTGATGGATACATGATGTAGTGCGTGAGATTATTCTCTCAATGTCCAAGGAGTTTAGTTTGTGTCAAATTTTGGAAAAAGAGAATTCAAGTTTCGATGCCACAACTCGGCGGCTATCTATGCATATGAGTTGCTGCAACATGGATAAGGTTATGAAAAGCATTAGCAAATCCCCAGTTCGTTCTGTTTTTCTTTTTCAAAGGGGAGAGCTGATAAAGAAGTCCTTATTGGGTACACTAGCTGCAAATTTCAAGCTTTTGAAAACACTGGATCTTCAGGATACTTCTTTGGATCAACTTCATGACGAAATGGGAAATCTATTTCTTTTGAGATACCTAAGCATACGGGGAACACATGTGGGGATAATTCCAAAGTCCATATGCAAGTTGCAAAACCTATAGACTTTGGATCTGAAAGATTCCCTCGTGAGAGAGCTCCCATTTGATATCGGTAGGCTCCGTAAGTTGCGACATCTTCTTGCTCGTTCTCATGAAGGTCAAGACGTAGGAGTGAAGATACAGGGAGGGATTGGGGGTTTAGAGGAGCTGCAAAGTTTGTGGCATGTGGAGACAAATGATGGCCTAATTAAAGGGCTTGAGAAATTGAGGCAGCTAAGGAAGTTGGGAATTACGAAATTGGAAAGAGAACATGGGGGGGTCTATGTGTAGCCATTGAGAAGATGAAATACCTTCAACATTTGAGTGTAAAGGCCTCAAGTGATGATGAGATTCTGGATTTACAATACATATCATCATCATCTCCACCTCCATATCTTCAACGTCTCTTCTTAGCTGGACGTTTAGAGAAGTTGCCCGACTGGATCCCCAAACTTCAACACCTAGTTAGATTATCTCTAGTGTGTTCAGGCTTGACCAAGAATGATCCACTAAAAGCTCTTCAAGTCTTGCCTAGTTTAGTATATCTTCAGCTTTGGGATGCATATGATTGGGAGCAGTTGTATTTTGAGGTCAAAAGGTTTCAAAAACTCAAGACACTAACTTTGGTAGGGTGCAAGGGATTGAGTTCGGTGATAATAGAGGAAGGAGCATTGCCTCTTCTTGAAGAGCTCAAGATTGAGCCTAGCCCGCAACCAAAGGAGGTACCATCTGGCATCCACTACCTCGGAAATCTCAAAACTCTTGGGTTTGTTGGTATGCCAAAAGAATTCATAGATAGAATGGAACCCAAACCCAAACCCAACCAAGGAAATGACTACTGGATCGTCGAGCATATCTCTACTGTCGAGCTCTGGTACCGATTCGAAAAACAAAGTCGTATTTCTTATATTGGCAGTCTTGAAGAATATTTCAATCGGAAGGTGGAAAGAAAAAAATGCTATGGTCAGGGAAGATAAAAATGAATCTCAAAGTTGAATGCCAGTTCAATTAACTTTCAGGTTTGCCCCCAACTGAATTGCTGTGTTTGCTTATTTCAGAGTTGAAAAGAGTAGATTTAGGATAGGATTTGTCATTTTAATTTTATCATTTTACTTTTTATATTGACAATTTTGATAACTAAAATGATAAAATTAAAATTTAAGGGACTAATAACAAACCATGTATATTTTAGGAATTAAAAATGTCACATTTTAAAATAAATTATCATGCTACTTATGTTCCGTTTGATTAGAAAGAAATAAATGATAAAAAGTAAAATTGAGTGAAAGAAAAGAAAAATAAAATAAAATTTTTGTATAAATTTGATTAGGATGAAAATTTTAAAAGAAAATACGAATTTTTATTATAAATAATTACTTTTATAATAAATTTGAATTTTCTTATATTTTTCTTGTTACTTCCATTACTTCTATGCTAAACAAACTTGGGGGAAAAAAAATATGATTCCATTTGGTTTAATTTTTTAATTGAGTTCTGAGTTGTGTTTTGAAAGATAAGCGTAGCATTTGGTTAAGTTTTCAAATTATGATTTGGATAAAAAAAAATTCAAAACTCATTTCAAGTTTTCAAATCATGTTATTTGAGTTTTTTTTTTTTTTTTTTTTCCAGTTCAATAAAATTGAATGTCAGGTTTATTTATCATTTCGTCAAAATTTGATAAAAAAAAAAAAATCATCTTCAATACTTCATTTTTAAATTTTTATCAAATTTTAATTTGACGCAAAAAAATGTTTCTCCGTTGATTTGATTAATATTTGAAGAGAAATTTTATGCACCACGTTATATATTTTTGTGATAAATATTATGTATTTCTATGATAAATATTATGTAATTTTTTTAGTAAAATTACACCAATTTGTGGTTCAAAAATTAACTTACACATTTTGTGATAATGTTAACCTTTTTTTATCCAAACATTTTCTAACAAAAAAAAAATTTGTAACATTACCACAAAAATGCCTAGCATTACCACAAAATATCTAATTTTTTTCTTAAATAGAAATTATCATAACTATACGAAAAAATTACATAACATTTATCATAAAAATGCATAACATATATACTACAAAAATGTGTACCATAGCCTCGCCCTATATTTGATAAATAGATTGAATATGATTTTTGAACACTTTTTTACCAAATTTAAATTTGACAAAAATAAAAAATAAGAGTTGGAATTGCTCTAACAAACCATTATTCTTGAGGTTGCCACCATCTCTGCCACCATCAACTCCAATCACTCTCCCATCACCTACACCACCACTATTACAACCAATACACCATCATTTTTAAGATCAGAATCAAATACAAAAAAATAGTTTTCTATTGAAACAGCAAAGTCTAAATCACCTACACTTTTAGTACTTTTATTGTTCATTGATATATTGCACCTCCTTACATTTAGTATGTGTTTTGTACTTATTAGGCCTTTTGCTGCAAATGCATACAGTTGAAGGGAATTCAATTGCAGAGACACTCATAATTCAAATACTCCAAGCTTCTAATCACTTCATAATTGAGCAAATCCTTTTTAATTACTGTCAATTTTTATTTTCTTTTGGATTGCAAAAAAATAAAAATTGTCATCTCTGCTAACATGAACATGCTTATTATGGTTTATTTTATTTTATTTATTGTTGTTTGCTAAGATAGTGTATTGGATTTATGTTATTAAGACTTATTTTATGATAACTACAACTATGTAACTTTAATTGAGAAAAACATATGATCATACATTCTTTCTTGTAGTGTTTCTACACCAAGTTCCATTTTGTTTTTTTCTTTCTATTTTTTTATTCTTTAGAGCTAGTTATGCATAAGAAATGTGGTAATCAAGTTTAGACTATCACTAAACCTTTTATTTAGGGAGGAATTATCTCCTCAGAGATCATATGACATGATAGTGTAATTGGGGCATACTTTCACTACAAGAAAATACAGCTTTGGCGACCACTTTTGCCGACTAAAAATCTTTTGGTTGCCAAAAGTTGTGGAATTGGCGACCAAAAATTATGTTAGTCGGTAAAAGTACAATATTTAGCTACTAAATTTTTTTAGTCGGGGTATATTAATTTTTGGCGACTAAAAAAAATTTAGTCGCTAAAAAGCTCACAATTGGGGACTAAAAAAAATTTAGTCGCTAAATTTTCCACAATTGGCGACTAAAAAAATATGTTAGTCGCCGTATAGATAGTTTTGGCGACTAAAATAATTTAGTCGCTGAAAGAAAAATAAAAATTTATTTTTTATCTTTGGCGACCAAAAGTTTGGTCAGCAAAAATTTAATTTCAGCGACTAAAAAATATGTTAGTCGCGGTATAAATAGTTTTGGCGACTAAAATAATTTAGTCATTGAATGAAAAATGAAAATTTATTTTTTATCTTTGGCGACCAAAAGTTTGGTCGGCAAAATTTTAATTTCAGCGACTAAAAAATATGTTAGTCGCGGTATAGGTAGTTTTGGCGACTAAAATAATTTAGTCGCTGAATGAAAAATAAAAAGTTATTTTTTATCTTTGGCGACCAAAAGTTTGGTCGGCAAAATTTTAATTTTAGCGACTAAAATTTATTTTGGTCGTGGTATACATAGTTTTGGCGACTAAAATAATTTAGTAGCTGAATGAAAAATAAAAAATTATTTTTTGTCTTTGGCGACCAAAATTTTGGTCGGCAAAAATTTAATTTCAGCGGTTAAAAAATATTTTGGTCACTATATATATAGTTTTGGCAACTAAAATAATTTAGTCGCTGAATGTAAAATAAAATTTATTTTTTATCTTTCACCCATCGCTCTTTCTCTCTCTTTCTGTCTTTCTGTCTCTTTCTTTCTCTATGTGTCTCTGTCTTTGTCTCTCTTCTCTTTCTTTCTCTCTCTCTCTCTCTCACTTATCACTCTTCTCTATCTGTCTGTCTGTCTGTCGCTCTCTTTCTCTCCGTCTCTCTGTTTTTTTTCTGTCTCTCTTCTCTTTCTCTCTCTCACTCATCACTCTTCTCTGTCTGTCTGTCTGTCTCTCTCTGTGTCTCTCGCTCATCTCTCTTCTCTCTATCTCTCTTATCTCTCTTCTCTCTCTCTTTTCTTTATCTCTCTCGCTCATCTCTCCCTGTCTCTCTCTCGTTTATCTCTTTTCGCTCTTTTTCTCTCTCTCTCTCTCTTTGTCTGTCTCTTTTCACCAATTTTTTCATTTTCCACTCTCTTTTGTCTTTCTCTCTCTTACTCATCACTCTTCTCTGTCTGTCTGTCTGTCTTTGTCTCTGTCTTTCGCTCATCTCTCTTCTCTCTATCACTCTCATCTTTTTTCTTTCTCTATCCCTATCTTTCCCACTCATCTATCTTCTCTCTATCTCTCTCTTTGTCTCTCTCGCTCATCTTTCTTCTCTCTCTATCTCTCTCTTTTTCTATGTTTTTCTCTCGATCATCTCTTTTCACTCTCTTTCTTTCTGTTTTTGTCTATCTCTCACTCATCTTTTGTTTCTCTCTATCTCTGTCTCTATCTCTTTCTCTCTATGTCCCTCTCTCTCTCTCTATCTCTTTTCATTTCTGTCTCTTTCTCACTTATCACTCTTCTCTCTCTCTTTCTCTCTCTATGTCTGTCTAGCTGTCTTTCACTCTTTTATCTCTCTTTCTCTCTGTGTGTCTGTCCGCTTGTCTGTCTCTCTCTCCCATTGTGTTCACCTTGCTCACTCTCTCCCTCCCCTCTTCTCTATTTGCCGAGCTCTTTACTACAAGAAAATGCACTTTTAGTCTCTCTCGCTCATCACTCTGTCTCTCTCTCTCTCTATCTCTCTTCTCTATTTGTCTCTCACTCATCTCTCTCTCACCACCCATCTCCTCAACCACATTCACTACTACTGCAAATGTCATTCCACTACCAGCATTATTACCATTGTTGCCACTCCACCTCTACGACTACTATTACTATCACCGTTGTTATCACTCCACTAACACTACCACCATTAGTACCACCACTACTACTACTATTACCTCTCCTCTACCGGCGCTACTCCATCTCTTCTACCACTACCACAACTTCACCACTAATCTCCTTTGCCACCACCATCACCTCTTATCCACCACCTTCACCACTACTGCCGCTCTCTCTCCTCTACCACAAAAGTTTGGTCGGCAAAAATTTAATTTCAGCAACTAAAAAATATGTTAGTCGCGGTATAGATAGTTTTGGCGACTAAATTAATGAAAAATAAAAATTCACTTTTTATCTTTGCACGACCAAAATTTTGGTCGGCAAAAATTTAATTTCAGCGACTAAAAAATATTTTAGTCGCGGTATAGATAGTTTTGGCAACTAAAATAATTTAGTCGCTGAAAAAAAAA
>NW_021025518.1:2176751-2205730 GCF_004153795.1 Camellia sinensis
TCATGGTTGATCAAGAGGCAAGGGATGCATGCTCGATGCTATGCAACCTAAACATGCGAGCATACTAGTGTAAAATGAGCATACAAGAAACAATGTTACACAAGGCAATTAGCATATAACAATATGCAAAGACAAGTATGCGAACAAGTATGTGACTTCTTTCAATCATGCTTCCTCAACTCGTCGAACAGAGAAGTCTGTTGGTATCTACATGATCATATTTCTATTCATTATTGACAAATAAGATTACACTCAACCATTTTAGCTACCTAAGTGTACAAGCTATGTTGTGATGTGAGATACTTTACGTCACTAGAGTTGCATATACGTATGGTTTCTACTACCGTCTTTGTTTCTTCCAGTCAAGTGGAAATGGAAGTCTTCTGCTTCACTTGCGTTTATATTGGTCTTTAACAAGAGGGCAGGTACGAATTGTGCCTGTGCTTCATATTTTAGATTAGCTCTTGTTTTTTATTCCATTTACCTCTCTCTGCAAAGAGAATTTGTGAGTAGTGGGAGTTCAGGATGGTGGAGCACAATTTGAATTTTGTGAAATTACCAGTTTGCCTTTATTTTAGAGAGAGTGTCGTGGATCACACTACAACAATTAACACTTTTAGCAACAAAAAAATTGGTCGCTAAAAGTCTATTTTTGGTCGGCAAAAGTTATTCGCGACCAATTTTTTTGGTCGCTAGTTTGGTCGCCAATTGAGGGTCGGCAAAAGTAATTCGCGACCAAAATTTTCATTGGTCGGCAAAAGTTGGATTTGCCGACTAATTTTTTGGTCGCTAAATATTTAATTACCGCGACTAATTCATTTTGTCGCTAAAACACTTTGGTCGCGAAAAGTCGCCTTTTGCCGACCAAATTTCTTAGTCGCCAATTGACACATTTCGCGACCAAAAAGTTTGGTCGCCAATTGTGACATTTCGTGACAAAAAATTTTGGTCGCCAACTGTGACATTGTGCGACCAAACTAGTTTGGTCGCCAATTGTTACTTTTCGCGACCAAAATTGTTGGTCGGCAAAAGTGAGTTTCCATGACCAACAAAATTTTTGGTCGGCAATAGATGTATTTTTTGCGACCAAAACTCTTGGTCGGCAATTGCCATTTTTCGCGAAAAAAAATAATTTATTTGTCGCGACTAATAAATTGGTCGCCAAAGCAGGAAAATAATACACCTGTAATATTTAGCGAATTCATAATCAAAATAGGACGAATTCATTATCAAAACAGGTCTTATTATAAAATTTTCTATATCCAAGTTTCAACACATAACTCAGCAGCAGCAACATTGATTCCAAAAACAAGGAACAATTCACAAAACCCTATTCTAAACCCCAAAAAATAAAAAACAATTCATTCCAACAAAAATTTAACATAATTAGCATCAATTTCAAAAAAAAAGAACATCTGGTGTTAACAAGGTTGAGTATTGTTCAGTATTGTTGTTGTTTTTTATATAGGGCATCCAGCTCCTTTTTGGCCTCTGCAAATCTCTCTTTTTCGTACGCGTCAACAAAGTAAACTACAGAATCCACCTGAATGATGATCAAAAATTATATACTATTTGTGAACACTAAGCACTAAGCAGTTATATTTATTTCCTGGACAGTTATAAAATAAAACATTGAATCATAAAAGACAAGCTTCCGTGTGCTAACTTTCGCTAGGAAGTTTAGTTTATTTAGTTCTTTAGCAGATGGTGATGACTTTTATTGAATTAAAAGTCTGTTGCTCCTAGTTTCGTAGGAGTAAAAGAAGGAACCATTATTTTAAAGAGATAACAAGATTTTAGCCAATTACATTTATCACCCTGATTGCAGTTTGAAACACATGCATATATGATTAACCAAATGAAAGGGATTATACTATGAAGAGATGATGGTCCAACAATCATAAGTTCATATATGTATTGTGAAGTACACGAGGCAACAACATCACATGATAGCCATAGACATGCACAGTGAAGGTCTAGCTCTTCTTTTTTCATTTTCATATTTTTAACAGGTCTAAGTGTGTTTTATGACAAAAAGCCAAAAGTATAAGCTAGAGGAGATCTCTCTTACAGTGTCTGGTTCCATTTCAGCTGGTGACAGCAATCTATCAAAACAATGTCCAGATATTGTACAAACCAAAAGCTCATTTGTAGGGTCCAAAACAGCTTCTCTACATGTATCATCACAAACTGCATGAACAAAAAACATAAACCACTAATAAAAATCTATGTAATTGTACTTATTAAACAAACAAACAAGGTTGCCACATTCAATAACCACAACTAGTGTTTCATACCATGAACCTGCCCAGTCTTCTCACAAACAAATACATCTCCAATTTGATAGTAAGTACATGTTTCTCCAGGGCAATCATGGTCCAAGACCACCTTATCAGTCAGGCCTCTGCTGCTTTTCCATATAGACACTTGATCAGTAAGAGTCTTGTCAAGAATAATCCGGTCATCATTCACCTTCAGATATATAAAGAGAGAGGGGGGAAAAAAAGGAATAAATAGTAATTAAGGAAATGCATTTGCTAATTTTCATTGACACCCATTTGAAGAAGTCAATCCCTATGCATGGTTCATCCACTATGGCAAGTACAAAGAAAAAATAATGTAAGCAAACCTCCAATAAGCTTCCAACATAATTCATCTGAGAGAGAAAGAGAGAGAGAATTGGAGAGTTGTTTGGGGAGGTGGAGGATAAGAAAGAATGCGACATGTTTGCGGTTATCAAACTATCATTAATAAATATTTTCAAGGAGTCCAATATCCAAAATCCTATACCCCCACCCTCCTACCACCAGACAGGGGAAAAAAGGGGATTCATGCATTAGCAAGTTATGGATTAGATTCCAAGGCCTATTGATTTGTACAAAGTTTACAAGAAAGAATGAAAGACAGTGATTCCCCAAATACCTTATTTAAATCTTAGAAGGCAAAAGTTTCAGCCCAATAGCTACCCCTGTTTACCTGAGAAGGAAGAGGTGTTTGGCTTCTCTTTGCTGCCTGCATTTTAACATCAATGAAATTAAGTAAATTCATCTGGCAACAGGTGCACAAAGATAATGAGTAGTTGCAGCAAGACAAATCAATGTGATTAACTTCAGTTGTTACCAGGACAGAGGGTAGTGATAGTGAGGATAGTGAAATTGATACAAGTTAATCTTGACTTATGACTTAAGAAAACATGTGGCCCTAGAAATGTACAATCAGATAGCCAATTCGAAACAGTATCCAGAAGGCTCTGTTCAGAAAGGATAAATGAGATAGGGTGTAAATGGTTTAATGAAAATAAGAGTCTTTATAAAATTACAAAGTCAGAGATGTGGTGTGTGCACCATCAAAAAGTTAGAAAACATGTGAAAAAAGCTATTATTAAACAAGAAGGTTAATGCTGATCACCTAAAATACAGAATAGAAGGGCCATCTAATACAACCAAAAAAGAAAAAAAAAAAAAAGGTAGACATTGAAAATCACAAATTTTAATTGTTCATTGCATCCACTTGAAACAATAAAATTTTACTAGTTATAGATTTAAAAGGGTATGAATAGAGATAGAGAAGCAAACCTAGTAACTATAATGACTATTAAAGTACTGAATTGAGAATTCCAAATACTTTCTTTTCAGCATAGCATCAATCAAGATCCTCTTTAGGGAGTTACTTACTTAACTATTTGCCAACCAAAATCAACCAAATTTCTGATCATATCCTATTGGCTGAGCAATTCTTTTTTTGGCACATATTGGCTGTGCAATTCATTTGAGCACTAATCATGCATTGAACAAGCACTGCAGTTCCAGACAACAAAAGAGGCAGATAGATGCTTAAAGAATTTACCTCTGTGTAAACTCCTGCAAAACCACTTAGAAGTGCCGTAACCTGCAATTGTTAAAAGAAAGTATCAAGTGATAATAAGAATTAGGCTTTCCCTTCAATTGAGGGGATTAAGCTTAAAAGCATCAACAATTCACAATGGCCATCACCCAACCTTGATAAGGAGTTTGAAGGACTCTATCAGAACTGCACAAACAATCTCACTTTGTAAGAAATAGCCAATAATAAAGAAAAATAAATAAATTATAGATGATATCCAAAACTATAAAGCAAGGAACAATGTCCCTTTGTTCTCAACCATGGCAACATGAATAAAGAAACTGATATATAATTCAAAGTCATTAAGAAATACGTTTAGGTATAAGCAGAACATCAGTAATTCAAAGATTTTCATTCATCACTTGGTTACGAGCCAGGGCCTGCATATCATGGATACTCATCGTTCATGCCAGTCCAACTGAACCAATCCAACAACAGCTTTAAAGAAATTTTCAAGGCCAATGTTCCAAATAGACTAGTAAAACAATGTGTTTTAACAAACTCTGAACAAAGCAAATTTGAAAACCCATCAAAAACACAATTAAAAAATGGTCAGGATCACTCTTACGAAGAATTAAGTTGTGCTGTGGTGCACCCTGCACATAATAGAATGAAAGCAGCCCATTGAATCTCGCTTAACCTGAAAGAGAACACAATATCTAATAAGTGTCTAAGTGGCCTTTTCATTTGGTGTTTCTTCTCAAATAAACCTTGAGGATTTAATACTATGTTCTTTGCAGTTACTCAGATTAACATTAGTAGCTGAGTTTACTTCTCATTCGTGGATAAATAGCCCAGCTTGTGGATGCTTTCATTCATGTTAGTCATGATCACAAAAAATAATGTCAACATGGAAACATAATAAAAATGATAAAGAAATTGTTCTTGTTCAATTTTTCCCTTCTCTCTTTTGTATGAAGACCATAATTTCCTGACATTTAGATAAAGCTGTTGTAAAAGTAGTTTAAGCAAGTTTTTGTGATGTTAGTTTAAGCAAAATGATAGCAACAGATAGGCCATACACACAAATAATAGCAGCATAACAGCGTCAAGACTGTATTTGAACATAGCAACAAGCAGCATAGTAGATAGGGCACACAGACAACATCAACTGATGCAGGGCACACCAGAGAGCAGCAGCTCAGATCATTATTTATTCCCTTCGTGATATGTATATTTATTTATGCATATAAGAAAAAACTTCTAAGAGGGAGAGGTGATGGCATGCAATGTGGGTTACAAAGATCATTACATGATAGGAAGGTTCAGGGGATACAAGTTCTTTTGAAACTGTTGTATCAGGAGCTTAGTACAGGGCTCGAAGGAAGATGACATTGGTTGGTACTCCAAATTGAGGAAATTAAAAGTGAAGTCTTATTACAAGTTGGAGGGTGACACACTTCACTTTCCTTGGAAAGGGATTTGAAAATTTGAAGGGCCCTTCTCAGTTGGTCTTTTTTGCAGGGAGATATCCCAGGTGAAAATTGTTATAGTAGATAATCTGATCAAAAGCAGAAAAACTATTCCTAATTGGTTTTGCAAGTGCAAAGAGGGTGGGTCTGTCTGTGGATCATCTTCTTATATACTGTTGGATGGATTGAAATATTTGAGCGGTGTAACTGTCCCTTTTTTGGGTGCCTTGAGTGTTCCTAAAGATGGTAGTGGTTATGTTACTTGGTTGGAAATGAGGCTTTTTACCCAAACAGAGAAAGAAAGCTTTGAACTGAGTTTTTCTTTTGTTTCCATGAAAGTAGAATTATGAATCTTTTGTGTTCTTGGTAAGAGCATTTCATAAAAGAGGTTCAGTTGCTTTCTCAACCACCTCCACAGTCTCAGGACAACACAAACGATCATCAAAATAACACCATCTTAGCAATGAGACCAACATTCTAAAAAATTACAAGCTAATTATATCCACTTTAACAAACAAATGAAGCATTTCATACTAAACATACTTAGTGTATGGATGCCCACACCAACAAGTAAACACAAGTGCACAGACACAAAAACCCACACACTTTACACTCACATTGTTAATTGAAGTCTGGAAGTTTGCCCAAATAGAATGAATTAAATGGACTTTCCTGTTTGGCCCACCATATCTCCATAAGAACTACAAACAACAGTTTGAACATCAGTCAATGAATTAAAATAAACTATCTTGTCCAAAGAAAATATAAAAATGAAAGAGAGAGAGAGAGAGAGAGAGAGAATGGGCACACATTGGCCAAAGCATTTAACTTTTTCGAGGAAGGGGAGTTCTCTTTTCTAATATTCCAAACCAAGGCAACCTGTACGTTTCCTGAAATTAAACAATAGACTTAACAATCTAAAAGGCCCTGGACAGACCAGTTCAAATACAAAATTTCACATTCTAAATTTAGGTACTCAGGTAGTGACCATTTCTATATCTTTCAGCATAAGGAAGGGATGTGTTGTATGTGGTCACAGCCATATGCATACAAAATCATCATCCATTACAAAAGCAAAAATTGCAAATCACAACCACTCAACTTTGTCCATAATAAAATTCAGACAACCTGATTGTCATCAATGAAAATCGTTAGACCTTTTGTTAAAAATTTGAGAACTTTTTGAAAGCATTGAGGTCTTACCATTCTAAAAACATCCACCAAAGAAGATCCCATTTCTGAAAGCATCAGTGAAACCTCATTGTCATTAATGAAAACCATTAATTTTTAACTATTTCAGTTTTTATTTTTAATGAACTTGACAAATGAACAAAGTTATCATGCACAGTACTAAGGCATACTTTTAATGTGAGATGAAGATTTTCTTCCTTTTTATTTTTTATTATTTTTATTTTAAAGTAACTGACAATGTCACATATTAGAAGATAAGTTTTGAAAGATTATTTGGTCTCTTCAAGGTGTCCTGATGAATTCATCTCTACAGTAGAATATCAAGCAAGAAAAACTAGTCTCTAATATCATTCCAAAGATGTAACTCATAAAAGAAATTATGAATTCTATGTTAAGAAACCAGTGAAACCCAAGTAACATCATGTCTAAAAGGCAAGTCATGCCCAGATATTCAGATTTTTGGGGTGATTTTTGGGGCTGAACCCGTTTTGAAAATGATGTTAAATCCCTTGGATTTGCAATAAAGATAATATTTAAACTTGAAAATAGACAACAGCAAGCCAAAAAGTCACAAATTCTGTTAACTATAAACAGATTCAACATAGTGATATCAGATACACAAATTATTGTAAAATAAACAGCGAAGCAATGAAACTTTAAGCGTGTGCCTCACATTTACTCTTTCTACCCTCCGCATTTCGTCTTCAAGCAAAGATAGTTGTGCAGCAGAAGTCCAATGGATGCAATCAATTGGGCTGAAATGAAAAAGAAGTAACTATCTAACTATCTAAAGACGTCCACTGCACTAACTTTTTATCATGTGACAAAAATTCTATGATTACTGATTATTCAGATCTCATCAAGAAACCATAAACCAGCTAATGTACTAGGTTTCAGGAGCTAAAATATCAAGAGGTCTTGGCAAAACCAAAGTCCGGGTAGGTTCATCTAGCAACTACTTGACATTAGTTCGAAACTTAGTTAGGGTTGTCCAAAAGTGACACCATCCATTAAAATATTCACATAAAGTGTTAAACGACAAAGATCACTGGGTTTTCCCTTACCTTAAATCAGCTAATATATGTACTATAAATGCCAGGGAAGTTGATCATTCTTACAAGTTAATGTAAATTCTATAGAACAATTACACAACAATTGTAAATCATGAAGAGCAAACTCAAAAAAAGATAGGTAAGGGGATCTACATGAAGATATAGAAGTCCCCGAGCAATTCCTCTTATGATCTTGTAACACTTATCCCAATCCAATTGTGAATGATTAATGGGATCTACATGTTTATCCAAGTAGAAGGTTGAATCAAAACTCAAAATTTATTAAATCATCTAAAAATGCACTTCAAGGATTCTAGTTTTAGGCTTTATTATATGATGAAACTGATATGTGCATCAAGATATATTTTTGCTATAGTGTCCTCTCTTTGATGGAAAGCTGCGACAATATATATATTTAGAGATGTTGTTTAGATGAAGTTGATGACAATGCAATGTATAGGAAAACAACACCACAATCATACCGAATATGAAGTTATCGAGGCTTGAGTTGGTCACAAACTCGTAAATAAGAATTCTTTCTGTTCCTTCAAGGCAGAATCCTAGGAGTCTAACCAAATTCCTGTGCTGAAGCTTGGCAACTAGCATAACCTCATTCTTAAATTCTAGTTCTCCTTGTCTAGAATCATTAGATAGCCTCTTCACAGCTATTTCTTGTCTGTTTGGAAGACTACCCTGAAGATGCACAAAATTGATGTTAAACAAATTAAACTATTTTCATCAAATAGAGAATGTAGTTTTAAACATGAAGGATATAACTTATTTGTAATTGAATGTTCAATTACCCGGTAAACAACACCAAATCTGCCTTGTCCGAGCTTATTAGCATCAGAGAAGTTATTTGTTGCAACACTAATAGTATCAAAATCATATTGCAAGGGTTCCTCATTGCTAATTTCATCTGTATCTTTACAAATTGATGAAACAAGTTAACAATTATGTCAATAACAGTAACAAATGAAAACATAGATCTTTTAGGTAATGTTGATGACTTCCTTCAAATCATAAAATTAACCATCGTAATCGTACACCGAAATAGCATCCCAAAATTCTCCACAAGCACATTAAGAAGGGATCTTTTAATTTTCTTTCCAAGATTTATTTTTATCAAGAACATATTGAGATAATTGACGTCATTTGGATTTGTTCTACTTTCTTTTTTTGATTTGTTAATTTTTTCAACGGCAACAAAATCATATTAAAGTCTACATAGAGGTCTAGATAAAATTATCTTAAACTTACTTTCAACTTCCTTCCTTGGCTTATTCTGCTTCCGCTTTCTGAAGAAGATGCAAATGCATACCGATATGTCTCATCTCAATTTCATCTTCTTGTCAGAACTATCCATTGTTTGGCTCATAACCGAGTTGTAAGATTTCTAAATTCTCACAAGTTTCACTTAAAATTAAGCCATCAAGTTTTTGTAAATCTGTAATATTCAAGCAATGAA
The DNA here is from genome assembly GCF_004153795.1 of Camellia sinensis. NCBI lineage: Eukaryota > Viridiplantae > Streptophyta > Magnoliopsida > Ericales > Theaceae > Camellia > Camellia sinensis. The sequence continues at coordinate 2,185,757 of NW_021025518.1, forward strand.
GCCATTCTATTGTAATTCACTTTGACTCTTCTACTATATAATCAGAGAATTTCATTTTGCATCATATAAAACCATTTGGAACAATTTCATATACATCATTCATTGAAATACCCATAAAGCACAGACTGCATTAGAATAATTTCACCTTGTTCGGCGGGTAAAATTTCTCCTTGTACCAAGTTGGCCTATTTTGTAGATCAATAGGAACCAATTTTATCTTCTCCTGCAATCCCTGTTTTCGAAAATAAAGAAAACAAATAAATGAAAATGTGTCCAAAACAAATACACTTTATTCAAATGATATACAATCTTAACCTGTGTGTGTGTGTGTGTGTGTGTGAGAGAGAGAGAGAGAGAGAGAGAGAGAGAAAATTAAGCAGAAGCCAGAGCAAGAACAGTTTAGAAAACAACCTTACAGTTTCGGGTAATCCACGCACGTTGGGCTTATGGGCATATGTAGGAAATGTACAGCCTGAAAATCAAGAAATTCAAAAATTCCCAAAATCAATTTTACATGAACAAGTCCAAAAAAATAGCAAAAATTTCAAATGGGTATATTGAAACAAACACACAGATGCAACTGGGAAATGCTAAAAAAAAAAAAAATCAAAATCAAATAACCCAAAAGAAAGTGCATTAATTCTGAACCTTATACCTTGTCGTCCCATCGAAGATTGCAGGTGGGTCTGAAGTAGAATCAAGAGCAGGTGGAAGAACTTCTTGCACACATCTGCGAGAGACAGGCACAAACAAATTTTGGAGCGAAAAATGCACAGATATATCAAGCTTCTGTTTGGTTTCCGGCAGAGGCACTAGTGGAGGAGGAGGAGAAAGTGTAGGGTTTGATAAGAAGAGAGATGAGGTCGTCTCAGATATCGGTGATCCTGTCGTAGGATTTGGAAGCCATTGCGTCGCTGTGGATCGCTCACGGTTAGATCTCGGCCTTGGATTCAAATCTGATTTAGATTTCGATGATCTTCTCGGATCCGGCAGAGGCACTAGTGGAGGAGGAGGATGATCGACGGCGGTGGGTGTTTAGGAGAGAGAGAGAGAGGCACCAGCGGAGGACAGAGGAGGATCATCGACAGCAATGGGGATCTGCGGTGGTGGTCGTGGCGATCTGTGCCGGTGGTGGTGGTCTGCGGTGAGGTGAGGCTTGGTGGTGAAGGAGAATCTATGTGAGAGGTTTGAACAAATGGTTGTAAGTAGAGAACAAGAACAGGGGCTGTGATATATATCCCACTAAAAAAACATTTTACCTTTAGCGACTAAATTTGTTTTTGGTCGCAGAATCTTAACATATAACGATCAAAGTTTGGTCGGCCATTGTCTACCAGTGCATTTCGATATCAAAACGACGTCGTTTTGATATCTGCGACTAAATTGTGTTAGTCACTAAAAGACTTTACTGTTTCCGCCCAATTTTTCACCTCCTAACATCATTTTTAGCGACTAATATTTTAAATTGGTCGCAAAAAATCACCTTTTTGCAACAAAAGTACTTTAGTCGGTAATAGTATCAACTTTTAGCTACGAAATGTTTTTTGGTCGGCAAATGTCATTTTTTTACGACCAAAATTTTTTTGGTCGGCAAAAGTGGTCGGCAATTGTGTAAATTCTTGTAGTGAGGGGATTGGTAGGTCAGGATAATCTGGTCCAATAGGGGTACCAATGAGGGACAATCCTAATAGATGGCAAATATCAAGAATAGTAGGGGCCATCATCCCACATCTGAATTGAAAGAAATTAAAGGCAGAATTCCAAAAGCAAAGGGCAGCAGGTATTAAGAAAGGGTTCTCTGAGATAGTGAACCAGGATAGTTGGAGGGCGTCGAGAAGGCAGAGCTCTTGAAGGTCCAGAGTCCTATCAAGGACAACCCGATCATACCATTCTTGCCACTCCGGTCTCACCGTGGGCCAGCAACGATGGGGACGGTTCATCCTCCAATTTCCCCAATCAAGACCACCTTCGTAAAGGAGACAATGGTTTTCTAGATGTGGATATAAAACTGGAAGCTCAGTAAGAATCTCCTTGAAGATGGGCCCAAGCACATAGTCCTGTTGCTCATGACGTCGAGAGATGAATAAGTGTCCGTCAATGGCGCTTTTCTCACCAGCCTTGTACTTTTCACATTCTGCCTCAATGATCCTTTTCAGAGTTACAGATGGGCTCGCACGCTTTACGACTGGTACTTTCAATGAAGAAGAAGCCATTGATAGAAAGCTTTCTCAGAGAACGAAGTTGGGAAAGGGAGTAGAGAAAAGTGGAAGGTCGGTAGAGATAAAGGGTTTGTGCAATAGGGAAATAGGTGAATTCCGAACATGAAATAAAAGGGTTTTAAAAAACTTTTGTGTCTAAAGATATACCTAGTCGTGTGACACGGACGGAATTCACAAAAAAGTACTAAAAATACGGATGCGAAAGGTTTCCCTCAATGTTGATAGTTTTGGAGGGAAACATATCTCAAATAATGATATCAGCTTCGAAATACAGTATTTGGCTTCGAAGCCAAATTTTGGCGCCGAGATCCAACAAATAGCTTCGAAGGCAAGGAGCCGATTTTGAAGCACATCCCACACCTAAGGATGCAAGAAAGCTTAAGTGTTTGTATGCCCCAACAAGGTTGAAAGCTTGTTTTAAGGTTTCTTAGTAGAATAAATCCTTCGAAGCAGGACTTGAGATCCCTTAAGGATGGAAATTGTTGTTCGAAGTATCAAAACCAGTAGTTGGTTTGAAGATTTCTTGTTGGATTAAAGCAGTGCAACCTTCGAGGGAGGGGTTTCCATATTTTTGAAAGTATGAACTGTTGTTCGAAGCAAAAAGGGTCAATTTAAAACTGATTGATCGTGCTAACCATATGACCATATATTGGACATGATTAAAACAAGCTTTAATGGGCGTGGTTGTTAAAATTTGAAGCACTGATCCTAAACAGAAATCAGTAAAAGTTGTCAACCGTATTCCATAAATTGGAAAATTCATGTTGGTTTTTAGTGTTTTATTGAATCCAAATTCGAAGGATGAGATTGGTTAGTTCGAAGCCCTAAATTTTCTTATGAAGGCAAACAGAGATAAATTCGAACCATGCCAAACAAAGAGAAAAGACTTAGATGTATTAAAACAAAAGCAATTACATTAAAAGTTCCTCTTTGGGTACCAATTCCAGTTCATAAAAGTAAGGAATAGAATAAATAATGAGATCATGGAATTTAGTCTAACTATGGTCAATAAATTTCTGTTTTTTTTTTTTAATTTTTTTATTCTATCCTCTATTTGTTTCAAGCTTGGTTGTTGAAGTTGATGTGTTCTCATTTGATAAAAGAGTTCTTCAGCCTTTATTTCGAATGCTGTCTCTTTTAGCCCTTGTTCCAGCTCGTCCATATCCAAGTCATCCCAGTACGCAGAGTCTTTATTCTTGAAATCATTGTATTCCTCGACGAGGTTCTCTGCTTCGTACTGGGTATGAACTTGGAGGGATGAAAGTTGGTCCAAAGATTGGGTGGTGGCCAAAGAAATCCGGTGCCAATGGAGAAGCAATGGGAGTTGGTCCAAAAACATGTGGAGTTCTGCTTGGGCGATGAGGTTGAGGACATGACCTCGAGTCAGAATATCACAAGCCCATCGAAGGTTCTTGAGAGCAACATCGTCCTCGAGAACATTGAAAGGCAACTGAGAAAAGGCCGCAAGCAGAAGTTGGGCTTGCTTTTGTTGAGCTAGAGTAGGAGGAGGTGGAGGCCTGTAAGGAGGAAAAACCTTCTCCGCAAAAAAGGTAAGCTTCAATTTCTCTATCCAGGAAGGTTTTTGAGGAGAAGGAGGTATAGAGGCTACCATTTCGAAGGAATGAGGGAATCGAGGTGTAGACACCCCATTTTTGACCGCCCTCAAGACTTGGGCGTTACTGATGGTTTACTTGGTGGAGAAAGGTATGCAGGGCAAAGGTTCAGTTTCTTCGGCGAGAAGAGAGACAAATCTCAACTTCACACCCCATTTTGGACCAAAGTTATTTTGGATGGTTTTTAGAACTTAAAACCCTCTCTTTCAAAATATTTTTGAAATAAAGTTTCTACAATGTTCCGAGGCTCACATTTTGTCAAATGATGCGCTTTTCGATAAACCGAGTAAGGACAAAGTGGAAATGAATGAAAGAGAGATGAAATCTTTGAAAAATCTTTCAAAACACCTTGTTTAGGGGTTTAGAGTTGAAGAAAAGAGGAGAAAAGAGAAGAAACCAAGTTGGAGAAGAAGATAGGCAAGAATCGCTAAGAGATGGACGAACAGTCCTCACTAAATCAAGCTTATCCGTCTACACACTTGGAGTTAAGCTATGAGGCCACCACCGTTGGAAAGAAGACTTACGGGGCTTCATTTTTCATTCAAGAATCTCTTAAATATAAGTCTGGATGGTGGAGATGTGATTGGTTGAAGTTGGGCATCATCACGGTTGGACCAAAACTGAGCAGCCTTCACCAAAACAAGTATAACTATTTTCACAGTTATAATTTTGATGCAAGGCTGGTTTGATTGGAAAGCTTACTTCCGGGGCTTCAAGTTTGAGACAAGATTGACCTAAAAAGGAGTTTACATGAAGAAGTTATGCCCGTTTGAAATCGGACCTGCAGAGTAGATTTTTCCTGCCGACCGGCCAAAACAGATGGCCGACAGACCAAATAGATGGCGGACCGGCCAGAACAGATGGCCGACCGGCCAAATAGATTGCCAACCGGCTATTTAAAGTAGCCGACTGACCAATTTTGCTAGCCGACGACCTTCCGAAGTGTTCTACAGATTGAATGGATGCCAGCTGTGCTAGCTATTCTCCACTCAACCCACTGTTCGAGGGGCTGCCTTTTGGGGGGAAATTTGAAATGGTTTCCCCCCCCCCTTTTTCCCCCCCTTTTCTCCCCCCTTCTCCTCTATAAAACCAGCCCCCCAGCCCCTGTTTTGAGGGTTACAAAAAATTGGTCTTAGGCTCTTGCATTGATCCTCCCTCTCCTTCTCTTCCAAGCACCAAAACCTCTCAAGTCCTACACCATTTACCCTACACCCCTTAGCACAAGGCCTCCACCCTCCATTCCTACAACTTGAGGCTGCTTTCCAGAGGTGAAGAGCTCCCAAACTTGACCCAAAAGTTGTTGAAGCTTGGTTCTACAAGGGTGAGTCCCATTTTCCCTCTTTTGTGCCTTATTTTTCTTTGTATCTAAGCCATACTTGCTAGCATTTTTGGGCTCCAACCCAAACTGTAAATAACCATATTTTGAGCTCCTTTTCATGTTTGATTAAGGACCTCATGCTGTTTGAGGTCTCCTACTACCACTTGCTTCTTTATCTCTCTCTTAAGGCCTAATCTTGCATGATATATTAGCCTTGTTTTTTATCATTTATGGGCTCCGGGACAAACTTTAAATTGTCTTATTTTGAGCCCCTCTTCAACATTGTTGAAGGGCTCTCCTCTATTTAAGGTCTCCTACTGCCACTTGCTTCTATATCTCTCTTTTGGGCCAATTTTTGCATAGTACTTTAGACCTATTTGTGAACTGTTTTGGACCCTTCCATAAACTGTAAAATGTCTTTTTTTGAGCCCCTATTCAACTTTGTTGAAGGGTTCTCCTCTGTTTGAGGTCAGAAGCTATCACTTGTCTCTTTCCCCCCCCCCCTTTTGGCCCTTTTCTTGCATGATAGTTTGGCCTTATTTGTGATTATTTTCGTGACTTGACGTAAACTGTAAAGTGCCTTTTATTGAGCCCCTCTTCAACTTTGTTGAAGGGCCCTTTTCCATTTGGGGCCAGCTGCTGTCCCTTGTGTTTAATCTCTCTTTTAGGGCCATTTTTGCATGATAGATTAGCCCTATTTGTGTTCATTTTTGAGACTTGTTACAAACTGGAAATATGCATTTTTTGGGACTGTCTTGCCTCTTTCTTCATGCTTCATGATCAAATAATGCATGCTTTGTGTAGCTGTAAGTCATTCCATGTGCCTAGTTTCGAGTTTCGGGGTTCCGTTTTTGAAAACAGATTTTTTTGAAAGAAGTGTCAAACATGGATTGCTTTTCCAGATACAAACTCGCCACCTAAATATTTTACTTTGGGGGGGATTTAGGAAACCCTGACTCGTTGCCTAAGGCCACGTGTCCGCCATCACCAAAGTTGCCTCGGCTCGGGAACTTGGGTACGATTAGGGTTTTTTTTTTAATGTAAACTTAAATAGCCTATTCTCTCTTTCTCTCTCTTTCTCTCGCTCTCACTATACCCTTGATTTCACTCTCTCTTGCTTTACCCCCTTTCGTTTCTCTCGATTCAAACCCCTTCATTTATTAATCGATTAATCTGCAACCCTTCTCTTCAAGTATTCGATTCACCCCTTCATTTATTCGATTCAAGTATTCGTAGATCGTCGATTCGCAGATCATAATGTGCCATCTCGAGTTCGTGTTCGAGATCACAGGTCTTTCTTCGTGGTTAGTGTTGATCAGTCTCATCTCTATCTTCTCACATTCAAGTTCGATTGAAGATGATACTTACTGATGGAATCATTCGATTCATGCTAGGTTTTGTCTACTTTATCATTCTTAGATCAGATTGATTGAAGATCTGTTGATCGATTGAAGGTGATTTCGAAGTTCAACCTTCTTCAGCTCGGTGATTCAATCTCAGATTCATTCGGCGATTTCGAAGTTCTCTCTCGATTTCAAAGCTTGGTGATTCAATCTCAGATTCGTCCGGTGAGGAGAGTGAGTACCATCATCTACCAAGGTGAGCACCATCGCTTCAGAAAATCTCAAGCTCTATATCTCTCTCTCTCTCTCTCCCACTCTCAAGTTCTTCCTTCCCGTCGATTCTTCTCCTAGGGTTTTCAATCAATGTTTTGAAGAATTTTAATCTCTGTTTTTTATTGATCAGTTTGGATTGATTAATCAGTGCTTTACACATCTCATTTATTTTTCCCCAGATCACCAGAACTGATTTTTCAACCAGTGTTTTTTATTTTTCACTCTCTGTTTTTTTATTACCCTGTTTTAAACCCTAAATTACCCTGGTTCAAAGTGACCTGTTAGATCTGGATACTATTGAACTAACAATATGTCTGTTTTCCAAGAATATTTTATTTTACTATTGAGCTCTTGTTGTCCTACCCAGATATTTGGCGGTGTGGGCTTTGCTTTCCTGCCATTGGGACTTATCTTTTCATTCTTTCGGCGTCCAAAAGCTGTTATCACTCATTCACAGTATATTAAGGTACCTTTTGCATTGTGCTTTATGTATCCATATGAAATTACCTATTTATGCCTTCTGTATCAACGTAATGGTTATTTGCATGTTCAAGTTAAGTTCATCTCTTTTCTTTTTCTTAACTCAATTGTGACATTGATGTAGCCGTAGGTGTAACAATTCAATCGCAACTGTTCAGCTAATTTTCAGAGTTCAAGAATGAGAGTGTGAACCCTGCTCTATTTCTATTAATTTAATTGCAAACATCCTAATCTCTTTTGCTTTATGTTTGATTTTAAACCTATGAATTACTGGTTTGGCTTCTTTGTTTACTTCATTTCTATATCCACTGCAAAGTCTCTGTATGGTTCCATGTGGAAGAATTTGCAAAATAAGCTGTGTAAATTGCATTCTTAATTAACCACAATTAACTAACACTTCACTTTTTTGGTTTCTCTCTCTGTGTCAACCCTCTCTAAAAGCTTATCATTCACAGAGATTCAGATCGATCTCAGTGATTTCATCTCAGAGCGGTTTCGATTTCGAAGCTCCAAAACACCATCTGCACCATCGTCTACTAAGGTGAGCTCCATCGTCTCTCTGTCTCTCTCTGAAACTCTTCATTTCGAAGCCTATTTCAGTGCTGTAATGGAAACATATCTCTCAATTCATTATTATCGTTCGTTCTCTCTCTCTCGCTCTCTCTGTCTCTCTCAATTCACTATTTGTGCTTGGAATGCATGAGAATGGCAGTGGAGAACTTAACTAGGTGACCTGCCCCAACCCAACACATATCTATTTACATATATAGTTATGGTCTGGTTAATATTACTTTTTCAGAACCAGGATTGGCTCATGGTCTGGGCTGTGATGTGGATGCTTTTCAATATGATCAAGTTTCGTAAGCCTTGCACGACTTGAGATAACATGATGGTAGCAAAGCAAAGCAACAACTTTGATCCTCGTGCTGCTGCTGCTAATTTCCCTTCAGGTAATGGACTTTCTAATTTTACCATCAGATTCTCAAGTATTCATCATGGTGATTGTAATTGCAAAGGTGCTGGCAAATCCTGTGGCAAAATCCTGAAAAATATATGACCAACTCTAGAACATGAATCAGGTGTCTGTAGGAGGTATTGTTGCATTTATGAGGTTCCTGGTTTTTGGTCAGGTTATGTTTTAAGGTTGGAAGGTGGAATATGTTTGTTTTGGCGAGTTTGTGTTTAGTTTGAATATAGACAACCAGTGGTTTTGAAATACTCGATATGTCTAGTTGCTTCAGAGCAAAATAAGATGTCAAAAGAACTCAGGCTCATTTAGGAAGCTAATATGGTGCGACCTTTTCCTTTTGTGCAGCTCCAGAAGAAGTTTCAGCTGTTGCTTGTGACGATAAACCAGATCGTTTGGAAATGGCTCAGCTTTATAATGAGGTAAAATCCCATTTATTACAGAATCAAATCATATATCTTACCTGATTTTGATGTCTATGAGAAGAAATATTATTCAAGAAATGATATGTCATCACTAAAGATTGTTTCTTAAATGTAGATGTGCAAAGTACTTGGACAAAATGCCAATGAATCGATGGAGGCATTTTTAGCAAACAAACCAGCAAGTTTCAAGTTGAAGAAGAATCTCCTTCCACTAGAGACCATCTATCAAGATATAAACAGAATCCTCTCTCCAGTTCAGTAGGATTCTTCTAGTATAGAACCTCAGATACAAAAAGAAGATTCACACTCGGAAATGCCAACTGAAATTGCAGGACCCAATTTGCTGTCAACACTGCAGGGAGACGAACACAAGTCTGGTCCAGAGGCAACAACAGTGAAGTCAGGCCCTGAAACAGAATGTAATAATAGATCAACAACAGGGCCAGATTTTGAAAAAGGAAAGAGTAATTCGCCTGCTTGTGAAGTCGTTCCTGCTGCTGCAGATTCATTTCCACCTCAGACTGAACCTATATGTTCAACCAATGGAACTGGAGATGATGTGGAAATGAAAGAGTTGTGTGATGCTGATTCAAGTGCCGATGAACCAACTAAAGAAAGCGCCGATAAATCGGACCCTGGGGTCATTGTTTTGGATGATTAAAACTAATACAAGGTTACTAGCTGAATTGATAAACTTTTATTTCTTGTTTCTTTATGATAATAGTGATTAGTCTGTTTCAATCTAATTAACTAGAAATGTTCTAAACTCCTAAAGTAGTGTTTTACAGCTGAATTTTTTTAATAGAAACTTAGTTTCATTCAATTTTTAATAGAGAAATCATTCCTTCTGTGTTCTTGCCTTCCATCTCCAATTTGAAAGATTGCTAATTGAAGTAGTATTGTCTAGCCTAATTGGACTAGTCTTCTCTAGCCTAGTTACCTGATCGAACCAGTCTTGTCCAGCCTAATCTCTGGGACTTACCTGATCAGTTTTTGTAAGAGTAATGCTAGGGATAAGAAACTCAAACAAAGAAAAATATGAAGAAACACAGGTGTGGTTTAGTTTTTAAATTATTAAAACTAAATTGACACTTTCCAAATTTAATTTATTCAAGTTCTTGTGAAGCAGGTGCTGAATGCTGGCAAAAATAAGCTTAAATCAATGGATGAGGTCATCATCGCTTGAACTAGGGAATAGATGTTGTTGATGAAGATGAGGATGAATCACAGACTACCCTTGCTTTAGTCTGTGGAAACTCTGCTACTAACAAGAGAACCAGTCCCAAACTTCTCTCTCTTCTCTCCTGCTGCTTGATTTTTGCTCATTCAGACTTGTCTCTCTTATGTAAGCTCTTCCCTCTTCCATGCCTTTCCTTCTTTTTTCCCCTTGATTTCTCATCCTATTTCTGTCTCCTCATGTTTTTTTTCTTCTGGGTTTTGCAGATTCATTTGGACACGAAGATGCTAGCATTGTTGCTGAGATCGATGTAAATGCTCCCCTTTGTTCCTCAATCCCAAATGGTTTGCTCTCTCTCTCTCTATATATATATATATATATATGTGGGCTATTTTATATACAGTTTGGGCTTTTGGTGTAATACTATCAATATGCAATTGTATTGAGATGACTATCAATAATATCTTATATATTTGTTAGAGCTCTATTCTTCACTTATGTTGCGCTATTCTGATTTTCTTCTTCTTGGTTTCCGGCATGCTAAATATTGTTCAGACGATCTGCCTCTATGGGGTATGTATTAACAAATGATTATTAAAGCTTTTTTCACTAATTTTATAATTTGCATATAGGTCAGGTCTTCTTATTCTCAAGACAATAAAGCAGTTTGTGGAGCCGAGAAATAGTGTACAATTTGCATATAGATCTCTGATGGCCCCTTACTTGCCACAGAGTGGGGCTGGTGGTGGTGGCAGTCCATACTCTGAGGGCGGTGCTCTCTATGCCCTAGGCTTGATTCAGGCAAACCATGGGGAGGGTATCAAACAATTTCTTTGTGATAGCCTATGCAGTACCAACGGAGAGGTGCTTGCTCTCTATAATCTATTGTTCGGTTACTTTTGTGCACCATGAATTTCTGTTATAATAGTGGTGTTGGAAACTTTGATTGGTGCAGGTTAGTCAGCATGGTGCATGCTTTGGTCTGGGCTTTCCTGAGGAGTCAGGTGATTCTCGGAGTGGACTTCACTTGTCTACCCCAAAGAGAATGGTTGTTTCTCCCTTGAAGAAGCACAAAATTAAGAAATTGGCAAGGAGGAGAAAAATTAAGAGAAGGAGTACACTGGAAGAAGACACTTTGAGAACTGGCGTGCAGGAGTATGTGATTTTTTACATTTAATCTAGGGAAGGCCTTTCTAGAATTTCAATTTTATGTGAATATTAAATAAACTTAATATTTTTATTGTTCTATTAGTTTAATTATGTCAGATGTTTTTCCTAGGTAAAGATTGTATTCTCTTTGTATTTTATTTCTTTAAAAGAAAAAGAAGAAATAAATATTTGTAATTCCACATTGTATAGCATCACTTTTTTATATGTGCATGTGTTTGACCCTGAAATGCTGCACCAGTTTTACCACCCTAAGGGATATGAGTTAACCATTGGGGTAGAAAGTTCTGTCCTCTTCTTCTTCGAGGACTGTTTTCATGTCAACTTTTTCCCTTTACAAATACATTAATGTATACTAATTGGACGTTATTTTTCTTATTGTTTTCATGTCAACTGAGAGAATTAAATAATCGATGATATCTTCTAGGATAATGTAAAGCTCCTCACTCATTTGTATTTATTTCTTTTGAAGGTTTGGTAGAGGGAACTGGAAGCTCATCTTAAATTCAGATCGTTACAGATTTGAAGAGAGAATCGAGGTGAGAATTTTTTATGGTTGTGCCTTTTTTCTGCTTTAATATTATTTTTCTTTATGTTAACATAAGGGCTTCTTTTGTTTAGGTTGATTTGAAGGACAAGTGGAGAAATGTGATACATTACTGACTCTTAAAAAAAGAAGATGGTCTGCAGTTTGTATAAACTCTTTACTTATCTAAAGAAGATGGTCTGCAGTTTGTATTATAGGAGGGTTCTTGCATGTTGATTGATTTTTCATAGTTTTCTACTCTGCTAGATGGGTCTTCAAGAAGGAAAAAGAATATATTGATTGCTTGAATACAATGTTGGTGCATCAGATTTCTTCTTCTTCTTCTACTATTATTATTTATTTATAATTTATAATTTATAATTTTTTTTTTGAACTTTATACCAAATGTGTTATGTGATGGATAGATGAGAGTGTAATCATGTTACTAATCGGTATAATAACATGTCAGGAGCTTTATTATTTTATTTTTAATTTTGTTTTCAAACTTAGTTTATTTATTATTTTAATAAACATCAATTATTAGTTCTTAATAATTGTTTATGACAGGTATTTTTTTCAACCATATAAAATTAGCGCAACGTTAAAAATAAAAAAAATAAAAATAAAGGCTATGGCGGCGTTTTTTGAACGTCACTATATCCCTATCCCAACGGTTAAATTTTTAAAATGTATAAATATCTTTAACGGCGTTTCCAAAACGTCGCTAAATGTCATAGTGACGTCACAGTACAATTAGGTACGACAAAAACGCCGCCTATATAATATAACGATGTTTTTCAAACGCCATAAAGCTATAGCGACGGCCGCGTCGTCGGCGTTTTGTACTAAACGTCACAAAAATAATTAGCGACGTTTTTAGTACCTATAGCGGCGTTTTTAAAACACCGCTAAAAATCGATTTTCCAGCAGTGGTTGTTGCATGCCACGTTTGCTTACATGTTTAGGTTGCGCGCCTAGTATACATTGCTCATTTGCATGTTCATGTTGCATACTTAGCCTCCATGCCTAGGTTGCATTTCATTGAGCATGCATCTCTTGCCTCTTGAATCAATCATGATAGGGGTTGGGGCCCTTTGATGTGTTTTGTGCTTGCATTTCATTGGATATCAAAGTTGCTAACTTGGCCTCTTAGGCCATCATGCATCAAAATGCATAATTGATGGCCCGAGGGTCGAGGGCCATGCTCCCTTGAGTCCATTACATGATAGGGAGTGTGTCCATGCATACATTTGCCTAAAAATTCCATGCCATACACTGCTTGCCCTCTGCTGCTGTCAATTGCAGGTTCTGCAGGAAGCTTTGGCCGGTCGGCTAAATACAGTGCCGACCGGCCAGTAATCTGTGGCCGATAGATCAAAAGGCAGCCGGTGATCATCCCCTTCGGCTGGTGGAATTTTGTCCTAGCCGATGGTATTCCCTAACATCTAGAGAGCATACTCTTGAACTTTGGCAGTCCCCAGAGGAGCTAGGGCAGTGTAAACAGAGGCAGTAGTGCTATGGCAGCGAGTTTCCGGGCAAGACGAGTCAAACATGCATCATTCGCGCATTCCGAGGCACGGCTGCGGCCACCTTCTTTCTGCATTTATTTTGTTAATTAATTAAGGGTCTGTAATAATTAATTCGCTAGGATAGTTGATTTGTTATTCGGACTGTATTATTCTTTCGGACCCTCCGAGTGAGGGCAATTGTGTAATAAGTGTGCGTGAGTGTGTGCATGTCTTCCAACCCCACGTCTTTCTTTCCTTTTATTTAGTAGCTTTTGATGGTTAGACTAGGGCATATTTAAATTAGCATACCTTATACTATGAATGCGTGCATCCATACATTTGCCTTGCATGCACCGGACTCGGCGCATCATGCTAACTGCATTGTATTTCAATTCCAAATTGGATACGTGTTATCTGTTGCATTTCACATGCCATGTTTAGGATAGCCGAGCCTGTCTAGATCGCATCTTTGCATGTGTTGCATTAGCCATTTTAAACATGAACTAGGATCATGCATATGATTACTAACTAGTTTCTGTTTTGGCTTGGAGTACTCTGTAAGTTCTTTCGCTTTAGCATACCGCATGCGTGTGAGTGTTGCCATAATTGCATGATTACCATGAGGCTAGCTGCTTATGTGATATAACTGCTTGAATGCCTGTGGATGGAGGTTGAATTACCTAAATTGGAATAATGCATTAAAACTATGAGTTTTAAGCCCACTAGGTAGTGGCAAAATCATCTTTTCTAAAGCCCACTTGAGGGTGGCAAAACCTGCATTTTAGCCTACTTGCGAGTAGCAAACCATTTTCAAAACAAACATGAAATGTTTTGTTCCAATTTAGGCGATTTGGTCTATACTTGTTTGCGGTGCGCATAACATAGTAATTCTAGGCTAATAACCGGAATAAGAATACATAACATTTTCAAAATAGGATATCATGGTTAGTAGAGGCCGATCTTCGGATCGGGCGAGCGGGGGTGCTCACGAAGTGACCTTCCCTAATCGTACCCAAGTTCCTGAGCCGAGGCAACTTTGGTGATGACGGACACGTGGCCTTTGGCACCGAGTCAGGGTTTCCTAGATTCCCCAAAATAAAATATTTAGGTGGCGACTCTGTATCTGGCAAAACAGTCCATGTTTGACACTTTTTTACAAAAAAAATATGTTTTCTCAAAACGATTTGCCGGATTTGGACTCTTTGGTTCAGATTGAGAACCGTGACAATTTGAAAGTCCGAACTGTAGTGAGCCCAAAATGAACGGAACGGGACCTCATCCCTCCCGGGGCGTTCGGGGACGTCTACACGAGGGACATTAACACAATCAAGCCAGTCAGAAGGATGAAGCTTCACCTTCTTGGCTAAAAATGATGGGTTATACCCCTGTGCCTCTTCTAGGCGAAGGGTAGCTCGTACTATCTTTGTAGGCATGGATGATGTGTACCATGCTACAAATAGATTATCCTCTAAACTACGTCGGCGATCGATAGACATGTAAGGATAGACCACCGAGCTTTGCGCATAGGAAAGGAACTCTAAAGGATCAGTGAACTCGAAAAAGTGATGGTTAATTCGCTCCCTTAACTCACATGTCTCAGAGTGCGACCAGCCGCTTCAACCAGAAGCCCCAGAGGAAGAATAAGCCACGGCCTCATCCCATGCAGAAGATTATGGATTAGAAGAAGAGCTTCCAATGTCCATTTTTACAAAATTTTGGGTTAGAAAATTATGAGTAACGAGTGCGTTATCCAAAGGTTGATAGTTCGCAAAAGCTTCCATGACTTGAATATAGAAAGGTGGGTAAATGTAGCTAATCAATGCATGAAGGTTCTTTCGAGGAAGAACATCATCATCTGATGACTCTTCGTGTAATTGATCAATAGAAGAGAGAATTAATTTGGCCATAAAATATGTATCAGACTGTTCGAATACTAAAATGGTGGGGATGTTCAAAGGATTAAGAGGGAATTTAATGCAAATGATGAATGACAGTTTCATTTTTGGGAGAATGCAAAACCTATGCACGTTCTAGAACGTGGTTAAAAAACCTTGATCCACTAATATCACCAAGTATTGGGTATATTAGTGCGGGGGGTAATGTTGGCTACATATTTTGTATAAGCCAATTATAATTCAACACGTGGCAGATTGAGAGTAATACGGGAAGACAACTCAAATCTTCAATCGTGATCATACACGTGGCAGTTAATATTGGTTTTCATAAGATCTGCGTAGTACTGAATCAACAAAGAGATGCAAAGTGATGTGGCTTCAACGGTTACTCACATTTAAATTCAAAATCAGGAGGGAAGACTAACTGCAGGTATTGACATAGTGGAGCTAGCTCTAAGGCAACATGATCAGCGATCATGGAGGAGCAGTTCGACGGTTAGAAGTGCAGTTCAATGGTTCTCCTTGAGAAGTATAAATAGCAGAGAAGACCCCAGAAAAAGCCCCAGACTCAGATCTAGAAAACCAGTTTTACTTTACATTATTTTCCAGTTTTACATTTCTTGTTCTTTACATTTCTGTACTTTAAATTCCTGCGCTGCATTTCGTTCATAGGAGTAGATTTCAAATAGATTGTTGTTGTAAACCTCTACGAGGCTGATTCAGATCTTTGTAAGTCTTTCATTTTGCTTAATGAAATACTACAACTGTTCTTTTTTTACCCATTGTTTGCTTAATTCTCCTAACAAAGCCACCAATAAAAGTCCTCTTCATTGAGTCTGAAAGAACTAAAACACAATCGTCTGATAATTGGTTGGCAATTAAATTTCTGTAAGGACTGATTGATCCTTGTTGGCACGCTCACAATTACAAAAATAACCTTCGAAAGACAAAAAGCCAACAGAGATGTTCAATATCTAATTTTGAAATGAAATCATGACTTCAACATATGATAGAGCAAAGTGAAATCGGAAGTATAACTTGTTATTTTAAAAAAAGAAACGAACACCTTATAAACGTTACGGAAGTGTAATAATCAATCACTTATTATTCTGCTTGGAAATGACACGCTCACACTCACTCGTGGTATTAAAAGCTGACATTTTAGACGCCTCACTAATACCATACAATTGTAACAATCAATCTCTCGCTGCTCTGCTTGGATATGTTACACTCACCTATAATATATTCAAAGTTGGGCTTTGGCATCATTAGTGATAATGTCAATGCTGTATAGATTGAGAGACTACTTGTGTGTGAGTGAGAGAGAGAGAGAGAGAGTGAGTGAGCGAGTGAGTGAGGAAAGGTTCCCCTCCTCACTTCATTTGTCTGTACCATGGATCTTCCATTTGAAAAAGTCTAAGAACACTTAAATAAATCACAAAATCATATAATATTTTTCACCTTCTTCCATGACATATGTCGCATCCAATGGCTCTATAAAATTATTCTAGAGTAAATTACACTAACAGTCCTCATAGTTTGTGACTCGTGTCATTTTGATTCTTAACTTTTCAATTGTGATACATTTGACCATGAATTTTGAATTTTGTTCCAAATAAAGACAAATGAAGATACCATTACTTAATTTCAAGGATAAAATTATCAATTTGAATAAATATAAACTAATTTGACAAAAATAAATATCACAAAAATATTTTAAAAGTTTTAAAAATTATTCCTACCAACCAAGATAAAATTATATAAAATTGATAAGTCTTTTAGACATTTATTTATTTTACGAAATTAATTTTTATTATGTGTTTGGATGATGATCATGTAATGGATGGTTGTTAAGATTTTAATATATAATCGATATATTTAATATATGAAATATTTTTTGTTTTGGATTTTTTTATTTAATGGATTGGTTAAATACTGATATCAAAATTGTTGTCATATTTGACTTTTAGAAAAGTAGAAACTAATTAAATGAAAATAAAAATAACCACTCATTACATGATTATCATCCGAACACATAATAAAATTAATTTAGCAAAAAAAATAATAAAATAAATGTCTAAAAGATTTATCAATTTACATCATTTTATCTTTAGTGGGTAGAAATAATTTTTTAAAACTAAAAATAGTTTTTTGACATTTATTTTTGTCAAATTAGTTTATATTTTTATCAAATTAACGATTTTGCCCTTGAAATTAAGCAATAGTATTTTCAATTGTTCTTATTTGGAATAAGATTCAAAATTCAGAGTCAAATGTATTACAAATAAAAAGTTAAGGACCAAAATGACACAAACCTTAAACTATATGGGGAACTTACTGATAAGTCCCATGTACTGAGTTCAAAACCCAGCTAATCCCAAAACAAAATACTTGCACCAATTAGTCCAATATATTTTTAATTGTTACCAAAAAATCTTTTTTTTTTTTTTTTTAATTTACATGTTCACATCTTACTACCGTCGGACTTCTGTCAACAGGGTGTGGCGGGGGGGGCGGTCGCCGGAGACTCGTCGGAATGTTCAACATCGCCGGAGACTCGTCGGAATGTTTAAACATGTTATGAACTGTAAAATTTTACAGTTTTAAACCATGATTCATTCCAGCACCAAAAAAAAAATTTGAAACTGCAAAATTTTACAGTTTTCACCGTCTGTAACTAAAACTCGAAAATTACTTGTTCAGAATTTGAAAATTTTCTCATTACAAATCTGTGTGATATCTGTACAAATCTGAGTCATTACAGATCTGTTTCAATGATATTATAGATCTATTTCATCATCAACAACAACAACCATAGATCAACAACTATCCCAAAAAAAATCTGTAAATAGAGAGAGAAAGAGAGAGAAATTGACAAAGATATATACACAAATCTGTTCAATCTAAGCACAGATCTGAGGATGAGCGTCTTCTTGTTCTTGTTCTTCATCGTCTTCTTGTTCTTGTTCTTTATTGCCTTCTTGTTTGACTTTAGGACTGAGATTAGGGTTAGAGGAGGAGGCGTAAAGAGGGAAACAAAAAGCAGAGAGAGAGAGGGGAAAGGACTTTTGGGTGTACTCAAAAAGTTATGGGATTAAATGGTATCCACATGTTCCACATGGGACCTATGAATAATTTCCCCAAACCATATAGACCATTAGTGTAATCCGCTCATTATTCTGAAAAAAACCTGTCCAGTAGTTCAAAAATACATACTTTCATGGCAGTAAAGATGGGGCCTCCAACGGCTATCCAAATGACCCAAAATGTTGATCCAATAAAAATAAATAAATAACAAAATAAATGTCCCCACTTATACATCCATATCGCTCAAAAACACATGTTCCACATGGGACCTATGAGTAATTTTCCCAAACTATATAGACCATTAGTGTAATCCACTCATTATTCTGAAAAAAACCTGTCCAGTAGTTCAAAAATACATACTTTCATGGCAGTAAAGATGGGGCCTCCAACGGCTATCCAAATGACCCAAAATGTTGATCCAATAAAAATAAATAAATAACAAAATAAATGTCCCCACTTATACATCCATATCGCTCAAAAATTGCCTCAAAATGGTCCAAAACTGGACACTATGTGGCCCAAATTTTACTTCTGAAGGTTCCAAATAAAATCAGAAAATTACTTCTTAAACTCCAGTCCAAGTTAATCTTGTCATTTTAAATCTAGTCTCTGTTAAGATTACGGTAAAATTAAATTGATTAAAAATTAATTTGTGAAAATTCAATTTTATTTTCAACCTACAATCGACTTGATTCTAGTCAGGAGCTAATTCCCCGACTTAAATACATAGACAACTTATTACATTAAGGGTGTGTTTGATTGGACGGACTGGAAAAGGGGGGATTAGAATCCATCGGATTTGAATCCTGGGACTGTGAATCCCCCGGACTATTTGGTCGGATTGGATATGTATCCTGTGTTTGTTTTTTCATGGGATTAGATGTCTGGATAGGACTATTTTCAGTGAATCCAACGTTTGGTTGGACGGACTGGATAGGATAAATGAACAAAAGACTATTTTACCCTTTTTCAATTGTTTACTATGTAATAGCAATATTAAACATATCTTTAATATTTTAATTATTTTTAGTAAACATTAAACATACTAATGGTTAAATTTTGTTTAAAGATATTTAAACATACTAATATTGATAAAAAAATTTGACTGGTATAGATTATTTTTATTTAAACAAATAAAAATTTATTGTTGAAATTAAACATACTAATGGTTAAATGTTTAAATTTTTATTTAAACAATTAACATTGAAATTATTTTGATGTACAAATTATGTTTAAACAATTAACAATTAACAATTAAATAAATGTTGATGTATAGATTATGTTTAAACAATTAACAAATGTTGATGTAATTAACAATTAACAAATGTAAATGTAATCAAATGTTGACGTATTAAAACATAATTTAATAGATGTTAAATAAATATACATGTTGATGTACAGATGTTGAAATAATTTAATAAACATGTTGATGTACAAATATTTAAATGTTTAAATAAAACATAATTTAAATAAATGAAATTATTTATTGTTGAAATTAAACATTTAATTGTTTAAATAAAACATCTATTAAAACATCTATTAAATTTAAACAATGAAATTAAATAAAACATAAACAAAATTTTAAAATAAAACATCAATAAAATATCTATAAAAAATTATTTTAAAAAATTAAATAAATAAAACATTAATAAAAAGTTAAATAAAATTATTTTATTTTTAAATTGAGACATTTAAATTTTATTAAATTTTATTAAATATAATACATAATTAAATAGTAGAGGGTCAAAATGGTCATTTTCGCATATAATCCAAACAGTGATTAGTCCCCCACTTTCTGTCCCACCCCCCAGGACAGGATAGTCCCCCATATGGGGGACATGGAGTCCGGCCGGACATGGAGTCCGCCGGACTAAAAAAAAATCAAACGACGGATAAGGTGCACTATTTGGATTACAATCCAAATAGTGGATAGTCCCCCCTCCTAATCCCCCAATCATTTTTTAATTTATCCCAAA
>NW_021025518.1:2213610-2229290 GCF_004153795.1 Camellia sinensis
TTGGAGGATTTGCGGGCGGTCTTAAAGGAACGGGCTCGCCGACGCGAAGCTCAGAGGATACCGGCGTTCCAGCGGTTATCCTACGGGGTTCATGCCAGCGAGGAGGTCAGAATGCCTCCACCCCGCAAAGCAGCGCCACTCCTAGTGGATTCAGACTTGGCGAGGCTGAGCGCCACCCATTTCTCCTTGGAGATAGAAACAACACCGCTTCCGGCAGGCTTCCACCAGCCTAAATTCACACTCTACGACAAAAAAACCGATCCCTACATGCATGTGAGTCACTTCCGACAAGTCATGGCCGGGCATAGGCGGAATGACGCACTTATGTGCCTTATCTTCCCGTAAAGTTTAGGCGAACTAGGCTTGAAATGATTCGAGAGGTTGCCGGAGGGGAGCATAGAAAGGTGGCAGCGGTTGGCGGAAGCCTTTGTGACGCGTTTCAAAACCAACACCAAAGGAAGTTGACCACCTACTGAGTGTCAAGATGGAACCGAGCGACACTTTGAAGGCATACAACTCCAGATATTGGGAGACCTTCAACGAGATCTTGGATTGCCCGGTCAACCTTGCAATCACACAATACAAGCGTGGTCTCCCGGTCGGATACAGACTGCGGGACTCGCTTACCATGCACCAACCGACATCCATGGGCCAGCTAATGCAGCGCATCAATGAGCACATCCGAGTGAAGGATGATGCGTCGGCATCTACCGCGAAGGCCACTCCAGTAGTGGCAGACAAGAGGTCGGCTGGCAAAGTGCACGCGGTTGGACAAGAGTCCAGCCGTTCAAATGACCGCGCTGAGGAATCGGACCGTGGCTCAAATCGTAAAAATTGGGGTAGGGGACGTCAGAATGACTGGGATGACTACCCCCGGGATGACGTAGCCGATGCAAACAGAAGGTTGAAGGCCAGGACGGGTATCACCACGGTCTTTAAGATTTCAATTTATCGCATACTTAGTGAAATCCGTGACGAGGAGTATGTCCGGTTTCCTGCTAAGTTAGGCGACGGACAGAAGGGCTTCAATCCGCGGTACCGTTGCACGTTTCACCGGAAGCGCCGCCACCGGACAGAGGACTATTTGCCTTTGAGGCAAAACTTGGAAGAGCTAGTTGCAGTCGGCCACCTGGACCTTTACATTGACGGGGGCGTGAAGGCAAATCAAGCTCCGGTTGATTCCCGGGGACCGGATGACCGTGATGCGCCTCCACAAGGGGTTGTTAATGTCATCCACGGCATAGTGGAACCGGCGCGTGTATGCGAGCTCCGCGGCATGATCAAAAAGGCAGAACACATGAGGAAAGTTTTGTCGGTTCAGCCTGTGATCAAGAGGGGGAAGACCGAAGAGAAATACGTGATCAGTTTCTCCTCAAGGGACCTAGAGCGCAATCACGCGTCGCACAACGACGGCCTAGTGGTTACACTCCGCGTCAAAGAATTTGATGTCAAACGGATCTTAATCGATCTGGGAAGCTCGGTCGAGATCATATATTATGACGCCTTCAAGCAGCTCAAGCTCCGTGGCCCAGATTTGGCTCCGGCAACTTCACCACTGGTTGGTTTCAACTCACAACCGGAGTGGCCTTTGGGAAAGATTATCTTGCTGGTCAAAGCGGGATCCGTTGTTAAGCAGGTGGAGTTCTAGGTGTTGCAAGTGCCATCTACTTATAACCTGATCCTTGGAAGAGGATGGCTTCACGCTATGCAAGCCGTGGCATCCACCTACCACCAGGTGATGAGATTCCCCTCAGATATGGGGGCAGTTGAGGAGATTTGGGGTGATCAAGTCATGTCGAAGCAATGCTTCGTAGCAGTAAATGGGAGTCGGGCTGCCAAGGGCTTCGTCCAAATGATTGAGGGACCGGACGACCGGGGAGTCCTTGATGACGTGGGTACTAAGGCCAAGGACAAAGCCGTTGAGGAATTGGTGGAAGTGCAAATTGATACAGAGAATCCGGACAAGTTCTTCTTGCTCGACTCAAGCCTTACCGCCCACGAAAGAACTGGGATGGTTGAGTTTTTGATGGCTAATATCGAAGTCTTCGCATGGTCGCCTTACGACATGCCCGGCCTCGATCCGAGTTTTATTTGCCATCACCTCAACATCTTCCTTGGAGCCAAGCCGGTTATTCAGCGAACAAGGAGATCGGCGCTGCATCACGCCGAGGTAGTTGCAGAGGAAATGAAGAACATGCTTGAGGCACATGCAATTCAGGAAGTGCACTACCCTCAGTGGATCTCGAACACGGTCGTGGTGCCCAAGAAAAATGGGAAGTGGCGAGTCTATGTGGATTACAAGACCGTCAACCGAGCCTGCCCGAAAGACAGCTTCCCTTTGCCCAGAATTGACCAGCTTGTGGATTTAACGGCTAGACATAATAGGCTCAGTTTCTTGGATGCCTACCGCGGCTACCATCAGATTGCCATGCATGGCCCGGACCGAGAGATCACCTCATTCACTACACCAAAGGGGCTCTTCTGCGATCGAGTCATGCCTTTTGGTTTGAAAAACGCCGGGGCGACTTTCCAAAGAATGGTGACGAAGATGTTTGCTCCTTTGCTGGGCCGGACAATGGAGGCTTACATTGATGATATGGTGGTTAAAAACCGACATCAAGCAGACCACTTGTCCGACTTAGCCGAGATGTTCGCCATTCTCAAAAAACACAAACTACGCCTGAATGCGTCTAAGTGTGCCTTTGACGTGGGATCCGGAAAATTCTTAGGCTTCCTAGTCACGAACCGAGGCATCGAAGCAGACCCGACACAGATCAGAGCCGTACAAGAATTACAGCAGCCTAGCTCGGCTAAGGACGTGCAGCATCTGGCGGGAATGGCCACCGCGCTTAATCGATTTATAAGTCGGTCATCAGATCGCTGCCGCCCTTTCTTTCAAGCATTGAAATCAAAGTTCTCGTGGGATGAAGAGTGTGACCGGGCTTTGGCCGAGCTAAAGGAGTATTTGTCTTCGGCGCCACTGTTGGTAACGTCGAAGCCCGGCGAAGAACTGTACCTTCATCTGGCCGTTTCGCAGCATACAGCCAATGCAGTGCTTGTCCGGTCGGAAGGAATCAAGCATCTCCCTATCTTCTACGTCAGCAAAACCTTGTTACCAGCAGAGTCGCGGTACTTACCGCTGGAAAAACTTGCGTTGGCATTAATGATGGCCTCAAGGAAGTTGGCACACTATTTCCATGCGCACACTATAATCGTTCTGACCGAGTTCCCCCTCAAAGCTTTATTCGAGCGGGCGGACTTCTCAAGTCGAATTCTTAAGTGGGCGGTCGAGTTGGGACAGTTTGACGTCAAGTTCCAGCCGCGCACTGCCATAAAAGCCCAGACTTTGGCTGCCTTCGTTGCTGAATTCTCACCCGGAACTTATCCGGTGTGCCCAGTCGATATTGCCACGGCAGATGAAGGGGTGAATGTTAGCCTGACTGAAATACCACAGCTTGGCGATATTGACGCCGCGGAACTTGCGCGCCCCGCTGAGGCACCTTCAGATAATACGATACTACCGCTCGGCGATGCGATCACGTAGTTGGGTATAATCGCCCAACCTGCTCTGTCCGACACCGCATTACGAAGGGGGGAAGAAATGGAACCGCTCAGCACAGAGCCTGCAGCCAGCATAATACCGCAACCTGACGATTCGCCTATGGACTTGGGCATTATGTATCAACTTCCTGAGTCCGGCACCGAATCACTAAGGGGGGCTGAAGTGGAACCACTCAGCACAGAGCCTGCGGCCGTTATAATACCGCAACATGGCGATTCACCTATGGACTTAGGCATTATCTATCAACTTACTGAGTCCGGCGCCGAATCACCAAGGGGGGCTGAAGTGGAACCACTCAGCACAGAACCTAAAGCCAAACAGCCGAGCAACCGTGATTCCATCACCCTCCAAGCCTCTCAGGACCCTCAGAGTGTTTGAAGCTCTTTGTTGGCGAGATGTGGAAACTTTTTGTTGATGGAGCCTCAAACCATCACGGTGCCGGGCTGGGCATAGTTCTGATTTCGCCAGATGGACTGACTATTGAACATTCTATCACCCTTGGCTTCCCAGCATCCAACAATGAGGCCGAGTACGAAGCGCTCTTGACCGGGCTCAAGAGCGCGCTTCAGATGCAAGCATCCGAGCTAATGGTGTACAGTGATTCCCAGCTTGTGGTTAACCAAGTTTCTGGGATTTACGAAGCAAAGGATGACCGAATGATGAAGTACCAAGCTCTGGTCCGGGACCACATCAAGCGATTTCAGGCGATCAGGGTCCAACAGATCGGCCGAGAGAAAAATGGCCAAGCAAATGAATTGGCCGGTCTTGCTTCCATGGTCGACAGCGCGTCCCCCAACCCTTTTCTGATTGAATTCCTTCCAAGGCCCAGCATTGAGGAAATCGGGCAGACAGAAGTACTCTGCGCCGAGCTAGGTCCTTCTTGGATGGACCCTATCATCCTTTTTCTCAGAGAGCGGACCCTTCCCGTCGGCAAGAAGGAAGCACATAAAGTGCGCGTGAAGTCAGAGCGGCTTTGGCTCTCTCCATCGGGCGCTTTATACAAGAAGTCTTTCACTGGTCCCTATCTAAAGTGTGTGCACCCGAGCAGCGTGGAAGCCTCCTTGTACGAAATTCACGAAGGCATTTGTGGCAGTCACATAGGGGGCAGGTCCTTGGCTTACCAAGCTATTTCGCAAGGCTACTGGTGGCCGTGCATGCAAGTCGACGCATAGAAATATGTTCGCAAGTGTGAGAAGTGCCAGAAGTTTGCCCACTAGATCCACCAGCCGGCCAGGGAATTTCTTCCTCTTACCAGCCCTTGGCCCTTTGCGATGTGGGGGCTAGATATAGTGGGGCCACTCCCAACTGCACCAGGCAACCGAAAGTTCTTCATCGTGGCCACAGACTACTTCACCAAATGGGTTGAAGCAGAACCTTTGGCAACAATCAAGGAGAAAGACGTCAAGCGGTTTGTCTGGCAGAATGTGGTAACGCGGTTTGGCGTCCCCAAAATTCTGATCTCTGACAACAGCATCCAATTTGACGGACGCCTTTTTAGAGGATTTTGTGAAGATTTGAAGATAAAATTCTACAACTCCACCCTGGCTTACCCACAATCTAATGGTCAAGCTGAGGCGTCAAACAAGACCATCCTTGATGGGTTGAAGAAAAGGCTAGAGAAGGCAAAGGGAAAGTGGGCTGAGGAACTCCCTAGCGTCCTTTGGGCATACCGAACAACCCCGCGGCGATCTACCGGGGATACTCCTTTTGCTTTGGCATATGGCATGGAGGCGGTCATACCTTTGGAAGTTGGAATGCCCACCCTCAGAAGTGAAAGTTTTGAGCCTGAGCTGAATGCCGAAGCCATTGCCCTGGAATTGGACCTTGTGGAAGAGCGCCGGGAAAAGGCTCTCATCCATATAGCCGCCTACCAACAAGAGCTCTCAAGGAAATATAACAAAACGGTGCACCCCAGACCGTTCAAAGTGGGTGATTGGGTCTTGAGGAAAGTCATGGGCAATACCCTGGTGCCAGGTGAAGGCAAACTAGGGGCAAATTGGGAAGTACCCTATAAGATAACCGGTCTGGCGGGCAAGAGGGCATATCACCTGGAGGACTTGGATGGCAGAGGAATACCCCAGCCTTAGAATGCAGCCAACCTCAAGCTGTATTATTTCTAGCTTTAGCTTTCTTTTTGTGCAAAGGAATTTTTTGGCCTTACACTTCATGTAATATTCATTTTTGTCGATATATAGAAGTGACTCATCTTTGCCTTGGCATTTTTTCTTGTTTCTTTGAGTTTTGAGATTCTCAACCGAGATGATTTACTCCAGTTGAAAGAGTTGATGTTTTGCTCAACTTGGATATTTTCAACCGAGATGATTTATTCCGGTTGAAAGAGTTGATGTTTTGCTCAACTTGGATATTCTCAACCGAGATGATTTATTACGGTTGAAAGAGTTGATGTTTTGCTCAACTTGGATATTCTCAACCGAGATGATTTACTCCGGTTGAAAGAGTTGATGTTTTGCTCAACTTGGATATTCTCAACCGAGATGATTTATTCCGGGTGAAACAGTTGATGATTTGCTCAACTTAGGTATTCTCAACCGAGATGATTTACTCCGATTGAAAGAGTTGATGTTTTGCTCAACTTGGATATTCTCAACCGAGATGATTTATTATGGTTGAAAGAGTTGATGTTTTGCTCAACTTGGATATTCTCAACCGAGATGATTTATTCCGGTTAAAACAGTTAATGATTTGCTCAACTTAGCTATTCTCAACCGAGATGATTTACTCCAGTTGAAAGAGTTGATGTTTTGCTCAACTTGGATATTCTTAACCGAGATGATTTATTCCGATTGAAACAGTTGGTGATTTAATCAATTATATGCTTGCAACCGAGATGCCTTCGCCGGTTAATTAAGTCAAGCAAGATAGTCAATGATTGCCAAAGTATTTTCTCCGGTTGAGGTTACTCAGCTTTAAGACCGTGCAAACACTTCAAGAAAATTGAGCTTTTTCATTGATGATAAAAATATGTACAAGAGGTGGGGCAGACAGCCCGATTACATGTGCAGAGCAAAAAGAAGGAAAAACAAAGAAAACTAGGCTAAGGGGGATAGGTTGGTGAATTCATCCTCGGTTGTCTCCAAGTTGACCGTTGGAGATTGGTCTTGGACACCGGTTTCTGTTTGGCTGGGCTGCTCCTGCTCTTGGCGGTCCTCTCCCTTAGCATCTACCTCAGCTGCTCCTTCAAGTCCTTCCTCGGCTTCAGCCTGCAACGCGCTGAAGACATCGTTGGCATATGGCACAAGATAGGTCGATAGGAAGACAGCTGGCGGAGAGGCAAACATGTCGCTATCAGGACCTTGACTGAGCTATTCGCAGACAGACTTCCAACCTGCTTTGAAATAGATGTCTTGGGTGGCGAAGACCTGCTTCTTATAGCTGTCCTCGGCCTCCTTAAAGCCGGCGTTGTTGGCGTCTTCGCACTCCTTCTCCCTTGACTCTTTGAGCGCGTCCAGCTCGGCTTGGAGCTCATCCCTCTTTTTCTCGACGTCGCCAAGTTGGCCAAGCAACTTGGTGTTGTCAGTGTTGGCGATCTGCAGTGAAGACTTTGCTCGGCCGAGCTCGGTCTGAAGGCTTTGGACTTGGCTGGCAGTGTCGTTTGCCTTTTGCCGCAATCGGTGGATGCGCTCCATGACCAAGTGTTGCTTCTGAATGGCTTGCAAGAAGAAAATTGGACTAGATTGGAAACCGTGCAAACACTTGTGGAAATTTGAGTAGAAGTTTGAGACTCTTACCCTGGTCATGGACTTCACGGCCGACTTCACCAGCCGGGTGTCTGGAACATGGTCGCTTCCGACCATGTCGCTCGGCAGGAGAAGGGCCTTGGAGAGGTCAAAGGCAAGAAGATGTTCTTTGTCGCCCTTCACGGAGGCCGTTGCCGGGATCTCCTTGCCCCGGTGCTTGAGCTGCGGTCGCCATGGCTAGGGGTGTGCATAATACCGCCGAAACCGCCAAAACCGCACCGAACCGCACCGCCAAGGCAAATTCGTTATTATTTGTCAATCGAACCGCCAGTTTTTGGTAAGAAAAATGGCAAATTCTAGTGACACTTTTATCAATCCGCCACCCGCCATACGGTTTCTATTTTTCTCTCAAACCACACCGACCCGCACCGCGCACACCCCTAGCCATGGCGGTGTCGGGTCGACGGTGACGGTGGGTTGCTCAGTTGTCAGCTCTTCAACCAGCTAGACAGAAGGATCTGTGCGGGGCCTTTTCCCAGCCCGGCGGGCTTCTTGGCGAGCTTGACTGGCGGCTGGAGACGCCAACGCCACCACGGCGCCGCTTGATTGACTGGCAGCTGGAGGGCGGGGGATGACGCTCGGTATCTCGGCGAAAGTCGCTGTAAGGAGGTTCTTGATGCGGCTTCTCTTCGCTATCTCCTCCGCCTCGGTTAACAGGATTAGGGGCACGTCCGGTAGTGTTGGGTCTGGAAGAGGTGATGGAGCACGAAGGAAGTCTGTGACTTTACTCCGACGTGGAGCAGAGTATCGGTATATTGGGGTGTAGCCGAGCAGCTCATTGCAATCCCGGTTGCGATAATGGAGCACGGCCCTTATGGCTTCTTCGTTGGGATAGTGGTAGTTGGCTTGTAAGGCTTGGATCGCTACAAGGGAAAGAAGAGAAGTGTTAAAATACACAATGTGGAACAAAGGCAATTGACCGAGCAAGTTAGCACGGCTTACATGTGGAACCGAAATTCTTGCTGATGAACCAGCCCGATACATCGACTGTTTCATAGTTACCAGACACCCAGAAGAAGTCGTCGTCGTGCAAGTCTTTGTCTGGGGTGCCGGTCACTATTTTTTCTTTGCCCGGCCTAATCTTTAAGTAATAGGCCAGGCCATCGCCGGTGTGTCCAAGGGTGTACTGTCACAGTATCTCAGCTAAACATAAGTTGGTCCCTAGCCAGTTATTTAGCTCGTGAATGCCGTTGATTATTCGGTAGGTGTTGGTCGACACCTGTGTGGGTGCTAGCCCGGTACGGTGCAGGAATTCAGTCAGCAGAGGGTTGACCGGGAAGCGGCGGCCTCCTTCAACGATAGAAAGAACGGTGAAGGGGCACTGGTCTAATCTCCCCCAAGGGGTTGTCTCTATCTCGGTGAGCTCTAGGTGAACATCTACCGGGATACCGTAGTCTTCTCGGAATACGACCAAGGCAGCCGGGGTGTCAACAAGGAAGCGGAAGCGCCCCAGGTGTGGCCGGCTAAGTTAGCTCGGCTGAGGAGGTTTGGCACAGACTGGTGATTGACGGCTGCTCGGTCTTTGAGAGCCTCGGTAATGGTCTGTGGTCCCCTTGGACTCTGCAGGAAAAGGATGGCAAGTGTAAGAGGGAGCGCGGTCGCGCAAAATGAGCTTGACTTTAGCTCGGTCATGAAGAGTGCCAAACCACCTCGGTCGGTAAGGTTAACCAAGGAGCCCGGTCGCTCAAGCGGACCAGATATTAGCCCGGTTGAACGGCTGAGTCATTTGGTTACCCCGGTTTTTGCTAAGGTTGGGACAAACTACTTATCTGCTCGGTCTGAATGATTTTTTGGATCAGAGGAAGACCTGGAGCCCAGTCCGCCCCAGATACTCAGTGTTCATCAGAGAAAATGAAGAACAGCAAGGAGGACGAAGGGTTAGGAAAGGTTTTGGGGGCCTATGTCCTGAAACCTACGGATTTAGTGCCCTAGAATGAGAAATGTCAAAAGAAATAAGCAATAACAAGAGTTAGAGGCACTTACCAGTCGAGGGCAGTGGTTTCTTCTTCGAACTCGAACTCAGGAATGGCAAAGAAAGCAAGGGCAGGAGCTCTGGATCGTCGAAGAGGAAGGAGAGTCACTAAGAAGGGGTTGAAGTGAAATTAGGCATGTTTATAGAGGAGCAAAGACCGCCAAAAATTTGAAGCCGGGCAAGTGAGATGTCCTGTGCCGTTAACAGCGTTGTCGTTCCACGGTTCATGAGTTAGCCTGATAGGAAGGCCGGCGGCAAACCAGCATGAATTGTTCCGAGCTCGGTTATGCCAGGATGCAGCCGAACTTGGTCCTTATTGAGCGCGGCGAGCGGAGCGCTCTGGCCAGCTGCACAGCACGACCGTTGATAGCCGAGAAGATTCAGCCCGGCTGCCGAGCTCCCAGAAGAGTGGGCTGGCAGTTTGGTTAGGTGGCGTTCAGCAAGATTTGTGCTGACAGATGGGATAGCAGCACCACGTGTCGAGAGACGAATGGGAGTAGATTTGGGGCACAGAAGGTATATAAGCGAGTCTGCGCCCCCCATGCTAAAAAAGGACATTCTAGTGAGGTAAACACTAAACACAACTCAGTCCTCTCTCTCTCTATCCCTGTTTGTGTGGCTAACTTGATCGTCGGAGGGGTCTTCCGGCCACACACCACCGGGTAGCTCACCGCCCTTGTGCTCGCAGGTCGAT
This sequence comes from Camellia sinensis, assembly GCF_004153795.1. Classification (NCBI taxonomy): domain Eukaryota; kingdom Viridiplantae; phylum Streptophyta; class Magnoliopsida; order Ericales; family Theaceae; genus Camellia; species Camellia sinensis. Next base: position 2,223,597 of record NW_021025518.1, read on the forward strand.
CGGACAAGCAGGAGCTTGGAAGAAAGGTGCGCGGGCTTGCCTGAATATTTGCTCCCCGCACAATGATTCTACTTGTGTTAAATAAATGTTCAAATGGAGATTTCATGAAATTAGATGTAAAATGTCAAATTTCTTAGTATATGTAAAATTAGTAAATTTCCGTGGAATCTATTGTTTATGTAGATATGTATATAAATCTTGAAATGACAAAATGTTGAGACCATATGAGATGTGGTAATGTTGCAACACTTGGCTAGATGTAAAAGTTCATGACTTATACATGTAAAATTTATTGGAAAAAGGAAGTGGAAATTGTAATCGCAAATGGAACAATTGCCGGGAAATTATGTAAATGGTTGGATGATACATGGCATGGGTAATCACTACATGGCATGGATAATTGTTGCATTACATGGATAACTGTGGCATTGACATTTCATTATATTGCCTGTTATAAATATTGAATTGGGATTTGAAACTTGCATTGAAAAAGAATTATTGAGAAATGAGAACTATTGAAATGTTTTGGAGTAAATACGTTGGTAAGTCCAGATAGGAGGTGTAAATGCAATTGTTTAAGTTGACCTGAGTGTTTGAGGTGAAAGACGAAAACACGTGGGAAGGAGGTACCACTTCCCCTCTGGTTAGCAACTGGTAAAGTAGGTTTTGGTAGTGCTAGTTATGCCTACTTGCAGACACCAACCTAAGGATTACCTGAGCCGTATTTATAGTCCCAATAAATTAAATTGTAATTTTTGAATTATAGAGAATTTTAAGTTATCATTGTGTATGGTGGTTTTCAAAGAGATGTAAATGAAATCTTTTTTTTTAAGGTATAGCATGGCATGTGCATTTCATATTAGGAGTTCTTGCATAAATGTATATACTTTGTTAAGATTTCTCTACTGGCTTTATACTCACCCCTATGGGATTTTAGTGCAGGAAAAGATGTGGTGAATTCGCCAAACTATGGCGTGGAAGTTTGTTTTGAGAGTATTAAGGCTCTTTTTAATGTGATTGTAAATTTTTGTAAGCCAAGGGCTATTCATGTATGGGTCCGAGAGACCATTTTTGTGTAACCGGGCTTAAGCCTTGAAATATGTAAGCCCTCAAGGGCATTTTATTTATTTTTGAGATTTGGTGTTTTACATGCTATAGATTCATGTGTTTTACATCCTTGAATGTATAATTCGCTTGTGAGACTTTTGTACAAACCTTATTGATTAATGATGTAAAGGTTGGACGATCGCTATTATTCTTTAGTAGATATTGGTTGATGTACCTAATTTATGTTGGATTATTTTGGGGCGTTAAAAGTTTTGATTTATTTTTAGTTTATTTTTGTTAGTTTGTATTGAAATATAATGCAAAAAGTGTAAATAGTTGAATTATGTATGCTTTAAAATATTTTTACAATGATAAATTTATCACTGAAAGTTAGAGTAAGATTTTTTGATAAATAAATTCAGTCAACAGAATCTATACGTAAGTACCACTTTAAAATAAGAGTAATATTGCCCATAGACCCAAGCATAATTTTTTTTATTTTTTTATTTTTTTTTATCTCCGGCATAATTTTTCTATTAGGCTAATTATATTTACACACCACATCTTATTCGGTATACATTATTTGTGCAGTTCAAACATTAACTTCCAATCAAAAATCAAATGTAGAAAAATAAGTTATTTGGAAAACACTTATTGAATGGGATTTATATCAAAACAATTCATTTTTATTTAAAAGTTGATGTTTGAAAATTTAATTTTTATTTGAATTCGATAACCAAATGACCCAAATTGTATATATATATATATATATATATATTTTGAACAGTATGCAGTGATAAATAATGAGACGTCCCAATCGAATTACGCATTCTACCAACGTGTGTATGGGTTCAAATTTGACTCAAACAAAAACAACCAATAATTAGGGATGCAATTTAGGCGAGCTCACCCCGAGCAATCCGAGTTTAGCTCAAAATGTTTTAGAGTTTGGAAAAAATATTTTTTAATTCAGTGCCGGTTTGGACAGAAATTCAGAAGCCCGAATTAAATTCGGGCGAGTTTGGGCAAAGCCATTAAATAACTCGAGCAACCTGAAGCTCAAATTGTATATATAAATATATAAAAATATTAAACATGTATATAATTTATTAGTGAAATGTTAAAATAATTTAGATTGTTATTATATATATATATATATATATAAGTAACACAATACAAAACTTTTCTTTTTTCACCTAGAAATTGCAAAGATCACTATAGTGGCGCATCAGTCTTGTCAATTATAACCTATTTCCTCTCTGTCTTTTACATATAAATTATTTATTTTGATGTTATTAATAATTTTACTAAAAAATTGTTAATGGAGACTTATTATACCAAATTAATTAACTTATGTTGCAAAAAAAATAAATAAATTATGGGCTAATTTGGGCAACTCGGATAATTCGGACCTACCTCAGGTCAGGCTTGGACAGAAAAGCTCGTGTTGCAATTCAGGCTTAGGCGGGTCTAGGCAGCTCTCAGCATAACTTGGATTGGGTTGGGCTTGGACAACCTCTCAACCTAACCTAACCCGCCCTAGTTGCACCCTTACCAATAATTATTAACTAAGGAAAGACCCACAAAATTTCTTAGTGTTTGACTAGGAAAGAACCCAAGAAAATTTCAATATTATGGTGTTATTTGGGGTAACTTAAGTCAAAAGCTGAAAATTGGAAAGTAGAAGTCCAAAGCACCCTTCCTCCAACGTCTAAATAATCAGTTTTTCTCAGCTTATTTAAGTTATTTCTATCTAATAAACTGTAAGCAAAAACTGCACTAAACAGCTTGACCTAATTTTTTCAAAATAAAATATCTATAATTAGCTTGTAGAATCCACACCAAACACCCCTTATTTGTTGGTACCTAAAACACTCTCATAGTGTATTTATCTAATTCCTAAAACCTTTATTTATGATCTTAAAGACTTAAAAATGCCTAATTATGGCTAATAGTCAAAAGATCTTAACGAATATATGGGCTTTGACATACACTAAGCATATAGGTTTTACAACAATTATAAATGAAACAAATAATTAAGAAGCTATAAAACACAAAGAATACACAATTAAAGACTAAGCTTGACTAAATAATAATTTATTTTTTTATATCATTAAGTACACCAAACACACTTATCAAAATTTATACATAGATAGAAATATTTACATAGTTTGATCTTGCTTTCAAAAGCTTTTCACCAAGCTTTGATACCAATTACAAAACAAAAAGGAAAGGAGTTTTCTACTATTTCTATTCTACTATTTTTATCGAGTTAAATAATAGAAACAGATCAAGGAACGGAGAAATTTAGGCAACAAAGATAGAGAGAATTTATATTGTTTTATTTGTTGGTTTTAATGCCAATTTATAGAATTCAACTCCATAAACAAACAAAACCAAAAAGTATAGTCTAAATTTAATACATACCTAATTGGTTGGACTAACAAATACATATGTCTAAATTTGCAAAGCTTTCCAAAAGTTTACCAGCCTAGACTTAGGCTTATAAATACAATTTGACAATTATACATGACATCTGGACATATTTATGGAGGTTTTGGCAAACTCCAACTAAGCTACAATTATATACAAAGCTGTGGAGAAGATGAAGTTTAAAATTTTATCATCCAGCGTTTCTCGGCCCATGGTGCTACGGTGCACCCTAGACCTTTAGGTTAATTCGAGTGGTCTTATGACTTTGGGGATGACCACCCTTAGATTTTTCGACGTGTAGAATCCATTTTTGGGGTTAGATCTTGCAAATTCTGAGTCTAAGATGATGATCAACAACTAAAAGTTCTAAGAGAATCCAATGGCATATCAACGGTGAGATCGCGTCCGATTGATATGAAATTTCAGCAAGACGATCAATGGAGCCAGGACGATCATATCTTACGATCAGAATCATAAATCGAATTCGGACGATAAATCGTTAACAAACCTAACATAGTAAGAAAACTCTCATGAACCGTCTCATTCTTTTAATTGTTAAATTTTTAGATTTGTGTTCATATGTTAACATAGTTAAAACTTTAGATAAAATTTATTTATAGTTGTATGTAAATTTTGTGATTGGTATGTTAAATATTTGAAGGTCATTTCTTTATTAGTAGCCTTAAAATCATGATATAATCTGTGATTTAGACTTGCATGTGTAGTTTGTGCCATTAAAGAGATATATTAAGATTTTATTTGGTTTGATTATAATAACTCTTCAATCTGCCTAGAAACTTGTACGAATTTTTAGACAATTTTTATGCTCAAAATTTTGAAATGATTTCTTCAACAAAGTTGTTGAAATGATGTCTAGTTCATCCAGGATTTTCTTAACCAATTATTTGAGCTTGGTACGAATTTATACAAATTTATAATTAAAATCTGCTACTGTAAGACAGATTTTAGTATATGTTTAAAAGCTTATTAAAAATTCTTATATTAAGCCAAATCTGGTAATTTCTAACTAAAATATGAAATTTGAGAAGTCTAATTTCATACAATTTTTAGATTGTGGATCTGATTTATAAATTTAAGTATGGAATTAATTTAGAAAATGTTATAAATCTGTGTCATAAAATTCTGGGAATTTTACCAGAATTATTTATAACTTATTTTTGGGAATTTATTTCTGAAAAATGACCCAAACATATTTATTGAATATTCTGTACTTTTTCACGAATTTTAAAACTGTATAAATAATTTATTTATAATTTTTATTACCTAAGGTACAACCTGAAAATTTCTAGACAGGTTTTAAGATCATGACTTCAATTATTTATTTCGGATAAAAATCAGTTATTGTGTTGGTACAATCATCAATATAGTAAATTAGTAATTCCATGTATGGGTGTATTTGTGGTTTATTTAATATTGTGGTAGTCTAATCTGTAAATTTAAAATCCATGCACGTTGTGTGACTTTGGTTTATTTTCTCTGTATCTAAATTATTATTTCATACCATGGTTTGAAATAAATTGTTTATTTAAATGCTGTACATTTATTTATTATGTGTTGACATGTGTAATATTTTTATGTTTGGAATTTTAAATGAGTTGGCATAACATCAATTGTGATTAAAATTTGGAATTATTTGTGAGTAAATCAAAATTAAGCTTGAAACTGATTAACGGGCATATATAAAGTTAACAATTGACGTTAATACCAGTTGTTCAGAGTGAGTCTTGGTTTTAAAGAGTGTACGAAATTAAGGGTTGACGGTTAATACCGTTGTTCAGGGTGAGTCCTGATTTTAAAGATGTATTGAAATCAAGGGATTGACGGTTAATACCGGTTGTCAGGGTGAGCCCTGGTTTGCAGAATTCTCACGATCTCTTCTCTTCCATCCCCTCCGTTTTTTTTTTTTTTTATTTTTTTTTTTTTTTTTTTTTTTTTTTTTTTTTTATTGTTGTTGAGAGAGATCGTTGAGAATTCTCAAAACCAGGGCTCACCCTGGAACAACCGGTATTTAACCGTCAATCCTTTGATTTTCATAACACTCTTTTAAAATCAGGACCACCCTGACAACCGGTATAACTGTCAACCCCTATAATTTCGTACACTCTTTAAAACCAAAGACCCACTCTGAACAACGGTATTAACCGTCAAATGTAACTTATATATGGCCGTTAATCATTTCGTTAATTTTGATAT
>NW_021025518.1:2233660-2247157 GCF_004153795.1 Camellia sinensis
TACTCACAAATAATTTTAAATTTTAATCACAATTGATGTTATACCAACTCATTAAAATTCCCAACATAAAATATTATACATGTCACACAGTAATAAATAAATGTACAGCATTTAAATAAACAATTTATTTAAACCATGGTATGAAATAATAGTTTAGATACAGAGAAAGTAAACCAAAGTCACACACGTGCATGGATCTTTAATTTACAAGATTAGACTACCACAATATTAAATAAATCACAATACACCCATACATGGATTACTAATTTACTATATTTGATGAATTGTACCAACACAATAACTGATTTTTATCCGAATAAATAATTGAAGTCATGATCTTAAACCTGTCTAGAAATTTTCAGGTTGTACCTTAGGTAATAAAAATTATAAATAAATTATTTATACAGTTCTAAAATTCGTGAAAAAGTACAGAATATTCAATAAATATGTTTGGGTCATTTTTCAGAAATAAATTCCCAAAAATAAGTTATAAATAATTCTGTAAAATTCCCAGAAATTTTATGACACAGATTTATAACATTTTCTTAAATTAATTCCATACTTAAATTTATAAATCAGATCCACAATCTAAAAATTTAGTATGAAATTAGACTTCTCAAATTTCATATTTTAGTTAGAAATTACCAGATTTGGCTTAATATAGAATTTTTAATAAGCTTTTAAACATATACTAAAATCTGTCTTACAGTAGCAGATTTAATTATAAATTTGTATAAATTCGTACCAAGCTCAATAATTGTTAAGAAAATTCCTGGATGAACTAGACATCATTCTCAACAACTTTGTAGAAGAAATCATTTCAAAATTTTGAGCATAAAATTGTCTAAAAATTCGTACAAGTTTCTAGCAGATTGAAGAGTTATATAATCAAACCAAATAAAATCTTTAATTATCTCTTTAATGGCACAAACTACACATGCAAGTCTAAATCCAAGATTATATCATGATTTTAAGGCTACTAATAAAGAAATGACCTTCAAATATTTAACATACCAATCACAAATTTACATACAACTATAAATAAAATTTTATCTAAAGTTTTAACTATGTTAACATATGAACACAAATCTAAAAATTTAACAATTAAAAAGAATGAGACGGTTATGAGAGTTTTCTTACTATGTTAGGTTGTTAACGATTTATCGTCCGAATTCGATTTATGATTCTGATCGTAAGATATGATCGTCCTGGCTCCATGATCGTCTTGCTGAAATTTCATATCAATCGGACGCGATCTCACCGTTGATATGCCATTGGATTCTCTTAGAACTTTTAGTTGTTGATCATCATCTTAGACTCAGAATTTGCAAGATCTAACCCCAAAAATGGATTCTACACGTCGAAAAATCTAAGGGTGGTCATCCCCAAAGTCATAAGACCACTCGATTAACCTAAAGGTACTAGGGTGCACCGTAGCACCATGGGCCGAGAAACGCTGGATAAAATTTAAACTCATCTTCTCCAACAGCCGTAGCATGCATGAACAGAAGACCCAGAATTTTAGTTTCAATGTCACCAGTTCACATGCTTGTATCTTCTTCATCGTAACTCCGTTTTATCTTATTTTTCTGTCATTGGATTCACCTCACGGCCTAGTTTTTGGTTTACTACTCGCACGCCTTGTTCCGTCTCTTTTTGCATGCCGTCGGATCTCCCAAATTTGAAAAAAAATAAGATTGTTTTCCTACCGTCTCGGACATTTTTTCGAACCACCTTTCGGACCCCATAACTTTCTTAATTCTTAACGGTTTTTCTTCATTCTTTCGCCATTCTCTTCAACTTACTCCGTACTTCATCTTACATGACCTATTTTTCTCAATTCTTCCCGGAATGGATGGTTTTGGCATGCCGAAAGTAAGCCAAAAACCAACTTTTGAAATTCAAAATAAATTTCTCTAACTTTGTTTTTTTCTCCTCCATCTTCTTTCTTTTTCTATTTCTTCACCTACAACACATTTGTGAATGGTGGTTCTAGATGATAATTGAAATAGGTGATGGTGGTGGTGGCGGTCCGACGGTGTGCCAATGGTGGTGAAGTTCACGGGTTGGTGTTTTGGATGGTGATGGTATGGATTGAGGCCATGGCTATGGAGGTCAGGGGAGGAGGAAAAACATAGATAAAGAAGGAGAAAGAGAGTTTTGAGAATGAGAGGTGGAGGGAGAGGGATCCGAGAGAGATGAAACTGGAAGTGAAGAGAAAGATGAGGAAATGTGAGGAAAAGCTAAGCTCAATTTATGATGAAGACAAATTAAAAAGAAGGGAGGTGTATAGCTTGCATGTCCACCACATTTTCTTTACAAAAAATGATTGCACGTGGAAAGTGGGAGGTGAGAAAACATGGGGAGCAAGCCCATGGTTTTTCTTCTTTTTTTTTTTTATTGGATTTTAGTACAGAAAATATTAGGTTCTAGTGTAATTTGACTACAAAAAAATGTAAAGAAAAATATAATAAAAATATCATACGGTTCAGAAATTAATATTGAGTAATAATATAAAGTCAAAAAAATATTTTATTTTATTTTATTTTGAATAAATGGTCAGTATAAAAATATACAGACTATTAAATTCAAAATATTGTGAATAATTATTTAAGAAAATTAAAAACCGGTTTCAGTGGGTAGGTCGGTTGTCAGGTCTTCCACCGGTGGTTCAACCCGTGCTGACTGGATAGCAGGATCATTGATGACCGGGGCATTGTTAGGCACAGTCTTTTCTTCATCATCCTCAGATTCAAGGAATTTTTGTTAAATGGCGGCTGCATACTCCGCCATACAGCTCGATATGAAGTACGATGGAGGGTTCAGGAAAACCTCAGTCTCTGGACCATGACCGAGCTGTTCCACCGCCACTTTCCACCCGCACTTGAAAAATAGATCCTTGGCAGCTTCGCACTGCAGAATGTAGGTTGCTTCACTTTCTTTGAAGCTGCGGTCTTCTGCATCGCCAATCTTCTTCTCAAGTTCAGTTATTTCGGCCTTCTTGTTCTGCTCAACTGTGGCAAGCTCACGCAAGTAACGATCCTTCAGCTCGGTCAAAGCTTTTTGTTTGTCCACTTTGGCTAAGTCAACTAAGCCGGTGAGGCAGGCGACCTTAGATTGCAGCTCGGCCATTTGTTGTTTGGCCTCGTTTAGCTTGGCCGTATTCCTGTCAGCCTCTGCCAAAGCTTGCCTTGTTGTTTTGCATAGCTCTAGCACACGCTTATGAGCAATCTGGTTCTTCTGTATGGCCTGCATAAATATGGTAAGCAAATTGGAGTAAGAATCGAGCTAACAGTTGCACAAAAACAGGAAAACAAAGAAAAGAGTACTCACCAACACCATTGATTTGGTGGCCGAGCGGATAGTTTTTAGCTCGGTAAGGTGGGCATGGTGATCCATATCAGGGGGCAGACACACGCTCTTAGCCAGGTTGAAGGCCAGCATGTGATCTTTATCTACTACCACTGAATCAGTTGGTCTGATAGCTCGGTTCTGATATGTTAATCTCGGTGCCCAATCAAAAGAGTTAGCCCGGTCTGGGCTCGGTACTTCGGTGGAGGGAAGCGCAGGCTCGTTCTCATCAACGAGGCATGGCTCGGTAGTGGAAGACCGAGCGCGCTTGCGAGACCGAGATGATAAAGGCTGGTGGGATGGTAAGGCTACCACGGTCTCTTGTGTTTGACCGGCTGGGGGTACCTTGGGTTGGTTTGTCTCAGTCAGAAGGGCTCTTACGGCTCTTTTCTTGGCCATTTCTTGTTCAGCAGTTAGTCGAATCAGGTTGATTTAAGGCAAGGTTGGGTCCGGTTCAAGAAAGGCTTCCAACAAAAAATCAGTCACCCTGGTCTTCCGTTTACTACTGTGTCTATATGTCGGATCAAATTCTAGTAGTTCGGCCCAACTTTTATTAGGATATCGCAGCGCGGCACGAAGTGTGTTTAAGTTGGGGTAGTTGTACTGGGACTTGAGAAAGTTCAAATCTGCATGAAGAAAAGCAAAACAGTCAGTGCGGTTCAACATAAGAAAACCGAGGTAAAAGAAAGCATGGAATTGAGTCGAGGTAATCCTACCGGCTTCACCCTTGTTCCAATTTATTCTGTCGCCCAGGATCTGGGCTTGTTGGTTCTCAAAATTCCCAGATACCCAGAGGAAATCATCATTGTTAACATCCTTATCCGAGGTATCTTTTATTATCTTTTCACGTCAGCGTCTTATTCTTAAATAGTAAACCCAGCCATTTTTATTTGATCCTATGGAGTATTGGTGGAAAATCTCGGCTAAACCGAGGTTAAGGCCAGCCCGGCGATTTAGCTCGGCGATGCCATTTATTATGCGGTATGAATATGTAGAAAGTTGGGTAGGGAAGAGGTTGGTTTGTCTGAGGAACTCGCATAGAAGGGGCTGTACAAGGAATCTTAGTCCGGTTTCTACAATGGAAAGAAGTGTAAAAGGAACAAAGCCAGGGTTTCCCCAGGGTATGGTATCTAGTTCGGCTAAAGTGAGATGAACATCATCAGGGATATGGTAGTCCCTTCGGAACTCGGCCATAGCACCTGGTGAGTTCACTAAAAACCTATATTTACCCATAAGGATTTAAATTATGTATAACTTGGCCTGGAGTATTAGCTCGGTGCCAAGCAGATAATAGGTATCTCGGCTGGACGTGCAAAGGAGTGACTGGGCAACCTAGTCAGAGTCTGCAAAGTGAAAAAGAAAGGTGTTAAGCACAGATCGTGGGACCGTGCTACAAGAAATATAGGCAAGATAAATGAAGTCCTAGCTTGATTACATGGAATGCTATCCAGTCTTAGCTCGGTTTAAGCAAGGGGCTTTAGCCCGATCGAGCCATTGGGGCAGCAATCTTAGTTCGGTTTGAACTAAGGGAGCTGGTTTAGCCCCAAGATTTAGCTCGGTCGGTGGTTGAGGCTTTCTAGTGCGGCATTGTGCAAGCCTAATCTAATTCGCTAGCTCGGCTAAGTAAAGCAAAAGGTTCTTAGACCTACTTGAAACAGCAAGTGTTCATAAGGTCTTAGCTCAGTTGTTCAGTTTTGCTAAGGCTCGCACCTATTACAAACTACTTCCTAGTCCGGTTGGAGTATGATTTCAGATCTAAGACGTCCCAGTTCAGTTTTTTCGCAAAATCAGTAGTGATGGGTATTATTCAAGTTGTTCTTACTCGTTACAGAGAAAAACTATTTTGAAAAGTGTTGTGAGGAAACACGTATATACAAATAGTACATGTAACCAGTCAAACGGAAAGCAAAAAAGGATTGAGTTACTTACAGATTGGAGGAGGAAGGATGTAGGTCTGAAACCACGAAGGTGATGTTGAAAATGCAAGCTTCACAAATGCAAAAGTAGCAGCAATGGAGGTTCAAGCAAGAAAAAGAGAGAAGATGAATAGTAGACGTGATAGATTCAAAATAAGTGGTTTTTGTGTGAAGAAGGAGAAATTGGGCGGGACTATTCAAATTACGCGAAATATGAAGACGGCGTGACAGCTGCATTGGGCTAATGATATTGTGCCACGTGTTCTTGGGATAAGAAGCGATTCGGTTACAACGATTGAAGAGACGTTTTGACCAGACTGATTGATAGCACGGTATGTGTTTAGCTCAGCTCGGTTGGAAGGCTAAAGCTTTTCTTAGCTCGGCTGGTAACAGGTAATCCCTATCATGCTGCGTAGATGGAATTAAGGGGCAATTGAGAGGGTAATTTATATGTAAATTGGGCCGAGCTGGGTAATGGGCCATTTTGTGGACCACAGTAAGAAGGGCTGAGTAAAAAGGTCCTTGTAATTAGTCCGGTCCAGAGGAGCCGTGCAGATAGCCCGGTCCGAAGGAGCTTGGTGGTTAGTTCGGTCACCACGGTCGGCGCGGTAACAGCTAGCTCGATCATACCATATTGAGCCGAAGCATGTTGAGCTTTCCTCAGAACCTTACTATTGGTTAGCTCGGTCTAAGCTCGATGTGATTAGTGCGGTCTCAGACAACCCAGTTGGAATGTTAAACCGAGGTACACGCAGTGAAAGGAAGAACCGAGCTAGTGGGAGCTTAGTCTAGTCTGCGGCTTTAGAATGGCCATGTTATCTCGGTTATATTGACATCCAACCGTGGTAGAACCATGTCACTTGGTTTAAGCAGTGAGGGGGGTGTTGAAGGATAAGCATTATCTTTCAGGAAGGTGATTCCTAGGAGGACTCTACATGGAAGAGTAGGAGTCCTACTTGGATTGTGTCACGCGGAACCTATAAAAGCTCATAACATCACCTATGGAGAGGTAACACAACTTTGATTCTCGAATACACAGAGCTTTTGCCTATTTGTCTATTTTTGCTGACTTAGGCATTGGAGAGGTATTCGGCACACACTTGCCGGCTAGCTCACGTTTGTGTTTTCAGGGAGTAAAACGACGACGTTTGGAGAAGCGCGGACTTGATCAACAGGATTATACGAGAAGATTATTTCTTGCTCGCACAATTGGCGCCGTCTGTGGGAATCACAGAAAGAACAAAACCTCTTGATCAAAGTTTTCCTCGCTAGATTAGATGCAATGGCGCACAATGAAGATTTACCACAGTCCGCCATTGACGGGAAAACCCCAGAGGGAGGTGGGAGGCGCGACGGTTTTCCTTCCATCTCTCCCAAGGCAGATTTGGAGCCCCAGCGACAGAATCCCCGGAGGGATGCAAGGGGAAGGCGGGGTAACAGCCCCCGTCGTTTATCAAGTCCTGATAGACAGGGGCGAAGGATCGATCCTCAAGTCTTGGAGGATCGGGTAAAGGAGCAGGACGAGTTAATCAGGAAGATGGCGGTGGACATGGAATTGGTGAAGTGCCAGATAAAAGGGAAAGGGGTGGCGACAGGAGAGGGGCGCAAAAACAATACGCCTCCTAGCCACTCAGAAGATCGTGGTAGGCATACCACGCCATTGCAAGCAGAGAATAGGAGCCTCAGAACAGGCGACACTCAATCAAGGACTTTCAGGACTCGTTACTCCAGGTCTGAAAGAACGAGAACATTAAGGTCCTACACTGAGGAAAGCACCTATCGGCCCTCACATACGCACCAGACGACATCCAGGCAAACGGAGTTGCCTAGATCGTCCGACTTACGGACTGTGCTTGAAGAAAGGGCACAACGGAAGGAGGATGCCAGGGCACGCGACCCACACAAAGTTTTAGCCCTTCAGCGGTTGGCTCCTCAGACGCATGGAAGCGTCGAGGTTGGAATGCCAATATCGCACCTTGCCTACGAACCAACAGATAAAGCGTTGGCAAGGCTACATAGCTCGCCGTTCGTTTCGGCAATTGAGAACGCATCCTTACCTTCAGGCTTCATCCAGCCTAAATTTACGACTTACGAGGGGAAGACAGACCCTTACATGCACCTAAGCCACTTTCGCCAGGTCATGGCAGTGTACTGGCAAAACGAGGCTTTGATGTGTATCCTATTCCCATCCAGCCTTGGCGACCTAGGTTTAACATGGTTCGAAAGGCTACCAGAAGGCAGCATAGCCTCCTGGGCGCAATTAGCGGAGGCGTTCGTGACAAGGTTCAGAACGAACACCAAGATGCCAGTAGAGATCGATCAGCTACTCTCCATCGACATGGGCGACAAGGAGACGTTGAGATCTTACAACAGTCGTTATTAGGAGACCTTCAACCAGATAGGAGATTACCCCACAAATCTCGCCATCGCGCAGTACAAAAGAGGTCTTCCAGTCAGAAACAGGTTGAGGGACTCAATTACCATGATGCTCCCCTCATAATGGAAGCCTTAATGGAGAGGGTACACCAGCACATTCGGGTGGAGGAGGATGGCACCCATGTTAAAACAAAGTCTGGTACAGCCGCAATACCAGATAAAAAGACTTCGGCAAAAGTCAACGCGGTAGAACGTCCAAGCAAGAACGGGCGAGGCAGGCGAGACAACGGAGAAGACCAAGATAAAAGATGGTTGAGAGTCTACACTGCCATTACCATGGTATTCAAGAAACCAATCTACCAAATTCTCAGCGAGATACGTGATGAACCTTTCATCAGATAGCCAGCTAAGCTGGGAGAAGCGCAAAAGGACTACGATGAAAGATCTCGGTGCACTTTCCATAAAGAAAAGGGGCACCGCACTGAAAATTACACGCCGTTGAGACAGCATCTAGATGAGTTAGTGGCAGCTGGTCACCTGGATCGGTACATAGAAGGAGGGACAAAGCTAGCCCCCCAAAACCACGATCATCCAGACGGAACACCGATTTACGCCCCACCTCAAGGCGTGATAACGTAATACATGGGGTATTCGAGCCTGAGCGAGTATGTGAGCTCAAGGGAATGATAAAGAAGGTTGAGCACTTAAGGGAAGTATTAAGTGCACAGCCCACCATTAAAAAGAGAAGAACAGAGGCCACGAATGTCATGTCTTTTTCAGACAGAGATTTGGCAAGGATATATTGCCCTCACAATGATGCACTGGTCGTCACTCTCCGCGTCAAGGATTATGACGTCAAACGAATTTTGATCGACCATGGGAGCTCATGTGAGATAATGTACTACAAAACCTTCAAACAACTGAAAGTAGAGGACAAAGACTTGGCACCTGCCGTATCTCCCATGATCGGATTCAACTCAATGCCAGAGTGGCCAGTTGGCAAGATAATTCTCCCAGTCAGAGCAGGAAGCATGACGAAACAAGTGGAATTCTGGGTATTGAAAGTCCCTTCCACTTACAACATAATCTTGGGGAGGACATGGCTGCACGCCATGCGATCGGTAGCGTCAACCTACCATCAAGTAATGCGGTTCCCCAACGAAGCTGGAGTAATTGAAGAGGTCTATGGAGACCAAATTATGTCCAAGCAATGCTTCATCACAGTAAATGGCTGCCGAGCTGCCAAAGGGTTTGTTCAGATGGTGGAAGAACCTGAGAGCAATGAATTGTTTGCGGATGTTGGCAGAGCCGCTGAACAGAAGGCAGTGGAAGACTTGGTACAGGTAAGAATAGATGAAAAGGACCCGAAAAAGTTCTTTTTGCTTGGCTCATCTATGTCCAGCACCGAGAGAATAGAGGTCATGAAATTCTTGACCTCTAACATCGAAGTGTTTGCCTGGATGCCGTATGACATGCCTGGAATCGACCCAAACTTTATCTGTCACCAATTGAATATCTACCCAACTGCAAGACCAATCATACAGCGCACTCACAAATCGACACTCCACCATGCCGAGATAGTGGCGGAAGAAGTGGAAAACCTGCTAGAAGCAGGAGCTATCAGAGAGGTGCACTACCCCATATGGATCACCAATACAGTAGTGATACCGAAAAAGAATAGAAAATGGCGTGTCTACGTGGACTACAAAACAGTCAACAAGGCATGCCCAAAGGACAGCTTTCTTCTACCACGGATAGACCAACTGGTAGGTCTGACGGTAGGACACAACCGTCTTAGCTTTCTTGATGCGTACAGAGGTTACCATCAGATCGCTATGTATGAGCCAGACCAGGAGGTCACATCCTTTACAACGCCAAGAGGACTGTATTGCTACAAGGTCATGCCCTTTGGCCTAAAAAATGCAGGGGCAACATTTCAGTGGATGATCACCAAGATGTTTGAGCCATTGTTAGGCAGAACAATAGAGGCTTACATCGACGACATGGTGGTCAAAAGAAAGGATAAGAATAACCGTCTTAGGGACCTAGGTGAGATGTTTCAGATCCTAAAGAAGCACAAGTTACGCCTTAATGCATCTAAGTGTGCGTTCGGCGTAGGATCAGGCAAATTCCTAGGCTTCCTGGTAACCAACCGAGGTATAAAGGCATACCCTTCTCAGATCAAAGCAATCCAGGATCTAGAGAGGTCCAACTCAGTAAAAGAAGTACAGTATCTCACTGGTATGGCAGTCGCGCTAAACCAGTTCATAAGTCGGTCATCAGACAGATGTCGACCATTTTTTCAAGCATTAAAGGCCAAGTTTGAGTGGGATGAAGAATGCGACGCGCCTTAGAAATTTTGAAAGAGTTCATGTCTTCTCCACCGCTGCTAGTGACCCCAATCCCTGGAGAAGAACTATTTTTGTACCTGGCAGTTTCACAGCATGCAATTAGCGCAGTGTTGGTCCAAGCGGAAGGAATCCAACATCTGCCCATCTTTTATGTCAGCAAGATATTGCTGGGCGCAGAAACCAGGTACTTACCATTGGAAAAATTAGCCTTAGCCTTGATGATGGCCTCAAGGAAGTTGTCGCACTACTTTCACCCCCACACCATAATCGTCCTCACAGCTTTTCCCTTAAAAGATTTGTTTGAGAGGGCAAACTTTTCTGGGCGAATCTTGAAGTGGGCAGTAGAGTTGGGACAGTTTGACATCAAGTTTCAACCCAAAACCGCGATAAAAGCCCAAGCTTTGGCAGACATTGTCGCAGAATTCACACTAGGAAGTCATCACGTCTGCCCAGTTGACTTAACGGGTATAACCGAAATAGGGATGGAAAGTGGCACCGGAATAGTGCAACCCCTAATACAGGATACCCACTTACCTCCCAAGATAGACCATATGACACCAAGCAAAGACCTATCAACAAATACAGACTTGGTACAATCAGATAGCGAGGGGCAAACAGTAAGTGTGAACTTTGAAGAAAACACCAGCAACACTCAGGACCCCAAGGCATCATTCGATCCCTCCACCTGCTGGAAGCTATTCGTTGGAGAGATATGGAAGCTCTTTGTGGATGGAGCATCCAACAGGCACGGAGCAGGACTCGGTATAGTCCTCATCTCACTGGATGGCCTAGTGGTGGAATAGGCAGTCAACCTTGGCTTCCCAGCATCAAACAACGAAGCAGAGTATGAAGCGCTTCTGGCAGGACTAAAATCCGCGCTCTACATGAAGGCCACCGAGCTAATGGTTTACAGTGACTCACAGCTGGTGGTAAACCAAATTTCAGGCGACTACGAAGCAAAGGATGAAAGGGTAGCTAAGTACCAAGAGTTAGTCAGAAAAGAGATCGTGAAGTTTGAAGTAGTGCGGATAGGGCAGATTGGCAGAGAAGAAAACAGCAGAGCAGACGAAATAGCAGGCTTTGCTTCAATAGCAGATACATCCATCCCACATCCACTACTGATCGACTTCTTATCCAGACCAAGCATTGAAGAACCTGAAGTAGAAGACATATGTTGCGCCGAACGAGGCCCTTCATGGATGGATCCCATCATAGCGTTCCAAAAAGACGACATTTTACCCGAAGAGAAGAAGGAGGCCAACAAGATTAGAGCAAAGTCGCAACGATTCTGGCTCTCTCTATCAATGGCCTTGTACAAGAAGTCCTTCACAGGACCTTACCTGAAGTGTGTCCATCCCAGCAAGGTCGAAGCATTCCTGTTCAAGATTCACGAAGGCGTATGCGGAAGCCACCAAGAGGGGAGATCATTGGCTTATAGAGCAATTTCGCAGGGATATTGATGGCCTTACATGCAAGCAGATTCGGAGAAGTATGTCAAGAAGTGCAAGAAATGTTAGAAGTTTGCACACCAAATACATCAGCTAGCCAGAGAGCTTCTACCTTTAGCTAGCCCATGGCCCTTCGCAATGTGGGGCTTGGACATAGTAGGACCACTTCCAACAGCACCCGGCAACAGAAAGTTCTTCCTTGCAGCAACAGACTACTTCACAAAGTGGGTGGAAGTAGAAGCACTAGCATCAATAAAGGAGAAAGATGTGAAGAAGTTCGTCTAGCAGAATATCATCACTCGGTTCGGCATACCCAAGGCGCTGATATCAGACAACGGCACCCAGTTCGACGAAAAAAATTTTAGAGGCTTTTGTGAGGAGTACAAGATAGAATTCTACAACTCTACACCGGCATACCCCAAGCAAATGGCCAGGCAGAAGCATCAAACAAAGTTGTCTTGGATGGATTGAAGAAAAGGTTAGAGAAAGCAAAAGGAAAGTGGGCTAAGGAGCTTCCTCATGTTTTATGGGCTTACCGTACCACATCTCGACGATCAACTGGAGAAACGCCATTCTCCTTAGCCTACGGCATGGAGGCAGTAATCCCACTGGAAATTGGCCTCCCCACCATCAGAAGCGAAAATTTTGATCCAGACTTAAATGGAGAAGCCATCGCATTAGAGCTCGACCTCGCAGAAGAAAGAAGATAAAGAGCACTGGTTCACATCGCCTCATACCAACAGGAGTTATCCAGGAAATACAACAAGACCGTACATCCAAGCCAATTCAAGATCAGAGATTGGGTACTGCGCAAAGTAATGGGGTATACCCTGGTACCCGGAGATGGCAAGTTAGGGCCCAATTCGGAAGGACCTTACGAAGTGGTTGGATTAGCTGGCAAAGGGGCATACCACTTGGAAGACAAGGACGGCAAAGCCATTCCCCGGCCATGGAACACTGCCAATCTCAAACTATTTTATTTCTAGCTTTTTTTTCAAGTATTTGTAATTTTTTCTTTCTCAATAAAACAAGTAGTTCCTTTTCAATATAGTTGTTTCCCTCTGTAAAAGATTGTTTTAGTGAGTTAGGTGCACTATAAGCATAGTTGGCCGGAATAACCAACTTTGCACTCTCTTCAGCTAAGATTAGGATCAGTGCTGAAGAAGTTGGCTGGAATAACCAACACCCCTCCTAAGCCCAGGATAAGGATCCAGGCTGCAGGACGTTTAGTCAGAATAACCAAACACTTTACTCTCGGTTGGCAGCAATAACCAACTTAGAGATTGGCTGGAAAAACTAACACCCCTCCTAAGCCCAGGATAAGGATCCAGGTTGCAGGACGTTTGGTCGGAATAACCAAACACTTTACTCTAGGTTGGCAAGAATAACCAACTTAGAGGTTGGCTGGAAAAACCAACACCCCTCCTAAGCCCAGGATAAGGATCCAGGCTGCAGGACGTTTGGTCGGAAAAACCAAACACTTTACTCTAGATTGGCAGGAATAACCAACTTAGAGGTTGGCTGGAAAAACCAACACCCCTCCTAAGCCCAGGATAAGGATCCTGGCTGTAGGACGTTTGGTCGGAATAACCAAACACTTTACTCTGGGTTGGCAGGAATACCCAACTTAGAGGTTGGCTGGAAAAACCAACACCCCTCCTAAGCTCAGGATAAGGATCCAGGCTGCAGGACGTTTGGCAAGAATAACCAAACACTTCACTCAGAATTGGCAGGAAAAACCAACTTTGAGCTCTCTTCAGCTAAGATTAGGATCTACCTAAAGAGGTCGGCTGAAAAAACCAACACTTGTTGTTCTTTAACCGAGATAAGAACCTAGGCTGAAGAGGTTAGCTGGAAAAACCAACACTTATTGTTCTTCTGCCGAGATAAGGATCTAGGCTGAAGAGGTTGGCAGATATGGCCAGTTAGATTGCAAAGTTTAAGACCGGAATAAAGTATCTCAGCTGGAGAATATTATATTTCACTCAGATTACAGAGTAAAGTACATGCATGGAAATTAACCGAAATAATAGTTGGAACAAAAGAAGATTTCAT
>NW_021025520.1:0-13826 GCF_004153795.1 Camellia sinensis
GGGTGTGCTGTTAAAATTTGTAAAATACAAATTTAAATTTGGATTTAAAAGTATATATGTTGTGTGCCGATATTGTTTCCCAGACCAAAGTTCATGTTCAAGCCCCATCCACTTCACTATATAATTTACGTTGTGTTAACACCATCTCAAGCCTTCACATATAGTATAGTATAGATAGATAGAAGAAGATAATAGTATAGATATAACTGTAATGCAAAGACATTAACAATTCTATTGGTAATCACTCATTAAATTAATGTTACAAATAAACTTGTATTCTAACCAAACAAAAGAAGCAGTCAGGTCAAACAGTATTGTGCTCAAAATTGGATGACTAATTCTTCAACTCAAACACATAAAAATCTTCACAACCTGAATTTATAGATATTTCTGCTTAAGTTTCCGTAAACACAGAATTTATAATTTTGGTGTTAGAAATGTTTTAGTTGATTTTGATTATCTATAACATTATAAACAAAATGTTTTAGTTGCTTTTCATGGACTCTTTACCCTTTCAATACTCAACTAACAGTTCCATGGTCCTAAACAAATTAATGAAGCTTTAATGGTTAGTATATGAAACATGTTATATATCTAGACAGAATTACATAATCAAAATGTACTAACACTATTATAAGCCAAATGTTTAGAATAAATCATAATGAAAATGAAACCTTGTAGATGTTCTTCTCAGATGATCTGCAAAATAAAATAAAATTAGATCCATGCACCAATACTGCCACAAGCCTCTGCACGTTTAAACATATAATTCCCACAAAACAATTTGTAGATTGCAGATATGAATTAGAAGGCATTACTCACAATCCTTTTTTAGATAGACCTTTCAATGAATTTAACTACTGTGAATGGTGGTGTAAAAAAAACACATTGTTAGAGTTAAAGGCCAATTCATTGCTTCAATAGAATTTATAATAGAAAGTTAACCTTTGTAGGCTTGTGACCATTGTCAACAAGCTACCAACGCTCTTTATCTAAACGGAGCACTTCCACATCTCCATCATCATATAGTACCTTTAACACAAAATTGATCAGAGAAAATTATGTCAAAGAACCATATGAGATTACAATTATTACATTATTGATAAATAAATAAATAAAATGTGTATCTCCAAAACATGACTAACACAAGTATTAGAATAAAAAAATAGAACATGGAACGGTGCACTTGCCACATATTTCTTATGTTCAGAGTCATAAGACTTCACTACTCCATAAAACCTGTTGATTTTAACAAGACACCATCAAGACACAATTCTTGCAGCAGCGTATACACACAAGGATTTTGGAGTGCAAACCACGTGTACAAAAAGTACACACTACTAAGGTAATCAAGGATTGGCATTCCCTAGATCAAGATTATACTTTTTGTACACAGATATATATACACGCTAACAAGGCAATTTTCAAAAAGCATAAAACCAGCAGAGCCATGACAATATATACATATATATATATATATATATATTTACATTTGGAAATTATAAATATAAATTTTGATTTGACTCTCCCATTTTTTCTTTGTATGTCATGTTCGACAAATAGAAAATATAAATAAAGTAAAAAAAGATGATGAATGGGTTTGAGGCTTGCATCCACATGTAATCCATCTCCAGACAGCCCACAAATTGATTTGGCTGATGAAAATTGGCAGCATCAAAGCAATCAAAAGATGGTAGCTAAAGAGCAAACATGAGATCAATATATATAATTTTTTAATCATCATGACCACCCAAGCAACATCAGCCAAAGGCCACAAGACTGGGAGGTCAATGCAAGCAAGGGCCAAAGAGAATATGCCAGAAGCCTTTCTCCATTGGCCAGAGGTCATTGGCCCTGGGGTACACAGCGCTGGGCAGAAGTCATCTTCACCAGTCACCCACGTTGGGATGTGCAAGTGCGACTGACAACTGGGTACAAGTCATCTTGGCCCATCGCTGACGAAAATTGGCAGCGTCAAAGCAATCAAAAGATGGTAGCTAAAGAGCAAACATGAGACCAATATATATAATTTTTTAATCATCATGACAACCCACGCAACATCAGCCAAAGGCCACAAGACTGGGAGGTCAATGCAAGCAAGGGCCAAAGAGAATATGCCAGAAGCCCTTCTCCACTAGCCAGAGGTCATTGGCCCTGGGGTACACACCGCTGGGCAGAAGTCATCTTCACCAGTCACCCACGTTGGGATGTGCCAGTGCGACTGACAACTGGGTACAAGTCATCTTGGCCCATCACTAATATTGGGATGTGCGAGTGTAGAGTCAAATTTTCTTTCCATTCTGAATGTATCAAGCTTTTTATTTTTATTTTTACCACTTTGACCGTTCATTAAATGGATTCCAAAATTAGAGTTTGGCCCCTGCCATTTTTGGTCTGTGTGAGTCTGATTCTCATACAGGGATGTCCTCACCAAGTCAGCAACATGTCAAGTTAAACTAAATTAACAGATGTTGGGGCATGTCTCCAGTGTTTGACACCTATCCGTGTCCAAAAATGTGTATATGTCACATATCACCAAGTCAGCAACATGTCAGGTAAAACTAAGTTAACAGAAGTTGGGGCATGTCTCCAGTGTTTCACAACTATCCGTGTCCAAAAATGTGTATATGTCACATATAGGGAAGTGTCCTTGCTTCCTTGCAGGAAAGACACAATTAGGAATGGAACAGAACTTATGAGTAGCTATTGATTAAGTCATAAACAAGGTCAACTATTTGAGATGACTCAATCAAAGGATTAAGAAAAGTTTTAATGTATGCCAAAGAATCCAATATGGATGGCATAGAAAACAGAGTGACAAACTGATCAAAAGTCGCAGACTCCTAGTAGTAGCAGACCACCCATGGCCCTAAACAAAGGAGTAGAATGGGAAACTTTCATGAAACTGAACTAAAGAAGAATTTGGTAAGGGGTCACTGTGTTCATGGGTACAAGAAAATAAAATTCATTTTCACAATCCAAGTGAAGAACAAAACTAAGCCATGGCCAACCCTGTAGACACTGGTGTTATTGAAAATATTTTTTCAAGTGTTGAACCTATGACTGAAAGGATATGACTCATCTCAATCTAACTACTTTTACCTGGAAAGGAAATTATCCAGAGCTTAATTTTAAACAGAAGATGGATACATAATAAATTAGAAATTTAAATATAATAGAGATTCCCAATTTCATAGACCTACACATCTCATGCTCCAACTTTATCTTTCTCAGATTTCCAATTTCATAGACCTACACATCTCATGCTCCAACTTTATCTTTCTCAACTATTTTGTTAAAAAATGGCTTAGGCCCTGTTTGGAACCCTCTCTTTTAGCCAAAAAGCCAAAAAGTTTCTAAATTAGCCAAAAAGCCAACAACCCATACCAAAAAGTCAAATATTCTCTTTTCTCTCTACTTTTTGCACATCTTTTCGTAAAAAAGCCAAAAAGTCATCCCAAACACACTAGTTTTTTTAGCTCATATTTTAGCCAAATAGCCAAAAAATTACTAAATTAGCATGTTCCCAAACGAGGCCTTAATCTTGTTCTCTAAACCAACAAAATACTTACCACTTGTCCACTGGCTACCAAACTTTTATTCTGCAATCAATCAGGTCCATTGTCTCACTTCCACCTTTCTTTGATGTGCACTGAGGAAACAAAGTAGCAGGTCAAGCAATTGCTTATGATGCTGTTTCTAATTCTAAATTCTTAGTAAGTAAGAGAACTTGAAATATTTTGAAAACCAGAAAGTTCTCACATCTATAATTTAAAAACAAAAACACACACCACTTCCCGCAATTGAAAATAAACTGAAATTATAATGTTGTACGTGCAAATCATTAGACACAGAGTTTGTATCATGAAAAAATAGCCATCCATGATATAAACTCATAGCAGCTGGATTCAACTCCCTCACATCTCGGTTTAATACTGAATCCACCGAACCAGTAGCTTCCCTCACAACTGCTTTCAAACAAAGCTAAAAAAGTAAAACTATATGATCCCTCATAGGCACATCAATCACAACATCATAACAAGGCAAATTCACAATTACCCATCTAAGGAAATCACAATCTTCAGCCATAACAGAACACAAAATGATCCAAAGAACTCTATACGAATAGGCAATAGGGTAATCCCTCAATGACTCAATTTCACTCCTAACAAGCCACAACTCCAAAGAAAGAAGCCTAAAACAATCCCTAGAAAAACCCTTAATTTCACCATTATCACTGCCTACAAAATTTGCACACTGAATCGATAGAATACCTGGGAGAGTGAAGGTTCGGCTCAAACTATCTCGATCGGTAGACCTAACTACGCCGGGGCAATTACGGTAGAAGAAATTGGGGCTGAAGTCGTAGTAATCGTCAAGGGAGAAGCAGAGGTTGGAGTTGGTATCGTGTAGGGTTTGAAGGAAGCAGTTCTGATTGAAGAGTTGTCGAGAGGGTTTGAGAGTGTTGGGGTAGCACAGTGATTGGAGCAGGAGGGGGTTAAGGTTGAAAAGAGGGGAAGGGGAAGAAGGGCATTGGAGGGAGTGGCGGAAAAGGGATTCCGGCGGAAGGCGGTGGTGGAAATTGAAAGGGCAGGAGCAGAGGGCGATAGTGGTGGCGGTGGTGGGGAGGAGAGTGGAGATAGAGTGGAGGGTGGTTTTGGAGAGGTGGATGAGGTGTTTGAGTGTTGAGAGAGCGGTAGGGAGATCAGGAGGCTGTGGCAGAGGCAGAGGTGGTGGTGTTGGTGAAGTGATTGAGTTGGTGGTGGTGGAGAAGAGAATAGAAGAAGGTAGGGTTAGCGGGTGAAGGAAGAAAGGTGAGGTATGGTGATGGAGACGGAGGATTCATCAGTGTCTCTTCCTCTTCTTCTTCTTCGTCGCCCTCCTCACTGCACAGAAAATGCTTTGAGTTTATTGTTTTTAAGATTGGTGTTGGGGTTGAAAAAATTGGGGCTTTTGATTGTTTCTATCTTTCTTTTTAATTTTTTTTTTTTTGGCGCTCAAAATTTTTGTTTTGACGCTATTTTTTTTTCCGATCATCCCTTTCATGACAGTAATTGCACGTCGTGGAAAGCATAATATTTTAAACGACTATTTTTGTGCGTCGTGGAAAGTACAATTTTTAACGGTTGATTTTTTATGCACTGTGAAATGTTCAATATTTTTAACAGCAGCTTTACGCATGTCGTGTATAGTTAATGTATTTACGGTATGCCATATGCACGCCATAGAAAGTTATATTATTTATGACTAATATTGGAAGTTGTAAAAAAATCATTGTTATTAGCATTCACGACCTACGCAATAGACGCGCCGTAGTTGAAAAATTATTTACGTCATGCAAAAAAAACAAGTCGTAAAAATGAGAAATCACGGCTTGCATTTATTGTAAGTCGTTGATGTGAAGCCGTAAAAACCCAATTTTGTTGTAGTGTATGTATTAAATTTGATATTCACCACTCTCCCATTTAAGAGAGATAGAGATAGGACATTCAAAGGCGTTCACAAACGCCTCTGGTTGTTGAAACGGTGCCGTTTTGATTTTAAAAAAAGCGACGTTTAACAAACGTCGTTAAATATTACGTTGCTAAAACTCATTTTTCTTGTAGTGAAGGGTGTGCGAGAGCGAAATTATGGAGATTTTTTTTTTTTTTGAATGGGTGAAATCGTGGAGATTGATGGGGGAGATTTGATGAGGGCAAAAAAAAAAAAAAGAGGGAATTTTAAGAAGGATTTTGCCATCGCCCGATAATCAGATCACAATAATAATGGGTTGTTTTGGGAAGATGGTTAAAAGTGACTTTTTGGCTTTTAACCAAGCTTTTGGCTTTTTTAGACAAATGATTTGGGAAGTTAGTAAAAAGTGACTTTTTGGCTTTTTTTATTAATATTTGTTTATGATGTCAAATCATAATAAAATGACTAAACTACCCCCATTTATTTAAAATATTTACAACTAAACTTATGTAACACATTGTGACCCATGAGGGGTAAAATTGTAATTTCACCGTTGGCTAAAAACCAACTTGCCAAATGAAAAAAAGGCCAAAAAAACCAACTTTTGACTTTTGCTACTAACCAAAAAAAGTGACTTTTAGCCAAGTTTCCAAAATAGTCCATAGTTAACTTCAGCGGACAAAGATGTAATAATAATTAGTATTTTTGTTAAGTTAATACAAACAAAACAAAAACAAAAACAAAAACAAAAAAAAATCTAATTATAATTTTGTTCTCAATTATGTAGACAAAGAATGTCCGATTAATAATAGTACTATCATTCATGCTTTGTGCTAGTATAAATCAAAATTTAATATTTTATGATAATTTTTTTTCGATGAAAAATTACATGTGTTTTTGTCCCCAAAACTCGAATCCTAGATCTGTCTCGGTTAGCAACGACATCCCATTTGAACACCGTACTGTTATGTATCAAACCAGTCAACTCCGGTGACCAGTCAAATTTCACCCAATTTTTTTTAGTTTTTTAGAGGAAAAAAATTGAAACTAGTTTCTGAAAATAAAACCAAACATATTGAAATTGATAATCTAATCATATTCTTTGAAAAAGTTTAAATTATCTCAAATTAGTCATCTCAACTTAAGAGTGTGTTTGGGGTTAATGGGTTCATTTTGTGATCTAATTCAATGATCATTTTAATTTTACAATTCAGTGACTAGAATATTTAAAACTCTTTGAAAAATTGTAATAAAAAATACAAATCACTATATCACATCATTCCACTAGCAAAACTTTTACCGACGAATAGTGTTATCGTCGCTAAATGGTTAACTCTTTGCCCACGCCAGCTTGTCGTCGCCAAAAGTATACACACTAATAGCAACGCTCATTGTGTTGCTAAAACATAAGCGTCGTAGCTAAAAGTTCTAAAATTCTGGCGCCAACCAAAAATTTTGGCGCTAAAAGAATGTTATGCTTTTTTAGCGACGGTAGCAAATTACGTTGGTAAAAGTATACTTTTACTAACGAAATTGATCACTGTGTCGCCAAAAATATACTTTTGGCGATGAATAATTGACGTCGTCGCCAAAAATAGTTGCCAAAAGTGCAATTTCTTGTAGTGGGAAGACCCACTTATTTTTCAGAATTTTCCTCCCTTTAGGCAACTTCACTAAATCATAAGTGTGATTTTCAACTAAGGAATTCATCTGGAAGTTCAACACAACCGCCCATGTGCGTACACAACACAACCAGAGATGAATTGAAAACACGCTGAAATCGTGTGAGGAACGGGACACTCAAACCACGCTGAAATCGTGAGAGGAAGTCCAACATAACCGCCCAGGTGCGTTCACAACACAACCTGAGAAGAATTCCAAACACACTAAAATCGTGTGAGGAAAGGGATACTCAAACCCTGCTTAAATCGCGAGAGAAGGTCCGAAAACAACCGCCCAGGTGTGTACACAATGCAACCTGAGATAAAACCCGTCCAGGCCCGCATATCAGGCGTCTAGACATAAATTCCAAACACACTAAAATCGTGTGAGGAACAGAACACTAAATCCACACTGAAATCGTGAGAGGAGGTCCAACACAACCGCCCAGGTGCGTACACAACACAACCTGAGATGAATTCCAAACACGCGGAAATCGTGTGAGGAACGGGACACTCAACCCTCGCTAGAATCGTGAGAGGAGGTCCAATACAACCGCCCAAGTGCGTACACAACACAACCTGAGATGAATTCCAAACATGATGAAACCGTGTGAGGAGGTCCAACACAACCACCCAAGTGCGTACACAACACCACCTGAGATGAATTCCAAACACGCTCAAATCGTGTGAAGAAAGGGACACTCAAACCACGCAGAAATCGTGAGAGGGGTTCCGAAAGCAGCCGCCCAGGTGTGTACACAACGCAACCTGAGATAAAACCCGCCCTGGCCCTCACATCAGACGTCCTGAGATAAATTCCAAACACGGTGAAATTATGTGAAGAACGGGACACTCAAACCATGCTGAAATCGTGAGAGGAGGTCCGAAAACAAACCGCCTAGGTGCGTACACAACACAACCTTAGATAAATTCAAAACACGATGAAATCGTTTGATGAAAGGGACACTCAAACCACGCTGAAATCCTGAGAGGAGGTCCGAAAACAGTCGCCCAGGTGTGTACACAACGCAACCTGAGATAAAACCCACCTAGGCCCGCACATTAGGCGTCATGATATAAAATTCCAAACACGCTGAAATCGTGTGAGGAACGGGACACTCAAACTACGCCGAAATAGTAGGAGGAGGTCCAACACAACCGCCCAGGTGCGTACACAACACAACCTGAGATGAATTCGAAACACGCTAAAATCGTGTGAGTGCAACACAACCGCCCAGGTGCGTACACAACACAATCTCAGATGAATTCCAAACACGCTGAAATCGTGAGGGGAGGTCCAACACAACCGCCCAGGTGTATACACAACACAACCTGAGATGAATTCTAAATATCCTGAAATCGTGTGAGGAACGGGACACTCAAAGCACGGTAAAATCGTGAGAGGAGGTCCGACACAACCGCCCAGGTGCGTTCGTAACACGACCTGAGATGAATTCCAAACACGCTGAAACCGTGTGAGGGACGGGACACTCAAACCACGCCGAAATCGTGAGAGGAGGTCCAACACAACCGCCCAGGTGCGTACACAACACAATCTCAGATGAATTCCAAACACGCTGAAATCGTGAGGGGAGGTCCAACACAACCGCCCAGGTGTATACACAACACAACCTGAGATGAATTCTAAAACAATGCAACCTGAGATAAAACCCACCCAAGCCCGCATATCAGGCGTCCTGACATAATTTCCAAACAGACTGAAATCGTGTGAGGAACGGGACAATCAATCCACGCTGAAATCGTGAGAGGAGGTCCAACACAACCGCCCAAGTCCGTGCACAACACCACCTGAGATGAATTCCATACACGCTGAAATCGTGTGAGGAACGGGACACTCAAACCACGGTAAAATCGTGATAGGAGGTCCAACACAATCGCCCAGATGCGTACACAACACAACCGGAGATGAATTCCAAACACGCTGAAATCGTGTCAGGAACGGGACACTCAAACCACGCAAAAATCCTGAGAGGAGGTCCAGCACAACTGCCCAGGTGCGTACGCAACACAAGCTGAGATGAATTCTAAATACGTTGAAATCATTTGAGGAACGGGACACTCAAACCACGCTGAAATCGTGAGAGGAGGACCAACACAACCACCCAGGTGCGTACACAACACAACCTGAGCGAAATTCCAAACATGCTGAAATCGTGTGAGGAATGGGACACTCAAACCATGCTGGAATCGTGAGATGTAGTCCAACACAACTGCCCAGGTGCGTTCGCAACACAACCTGAGACGAATTCCAAACACGCTAAAATCGTGTGGGGAACGGGACACTCAAACCACGCTGAAATCGTGAGAGGAGGTCCAATACAACCGCCCAGGTGCGTACACAACACAACCTCAGATGAATTTCAAACACGCAAAAATCGTGTAAAGAAAGGGACACAAAAACCACGCAGAAATCATAAGAGGTGGTCTGAAAACAACCGCCCAAGTGTGTAAACAACGCAACCTGAGATGAAACTCCCCCAGACCCACACATCAGGCGTCCTGAGATAAATTCCAAACACGCTGAAATCGTGTGAGGAAGGGTACACTCAAACCACGCAGAAATCGTGAGAGGAGTTGCAACACAACCGCCCAGGTGCGTACACAACACAATCTGAGATGAATTCCAAACACGCTGAAATCGTGAAAGGAGGTCTAACACAACCGCCCAGGGGCATACACAACACAACCTGAGATGAATTCTAAACATCCTGAAATCGTGTGAGGAACGGGACACTCAAAGCACGCTAAAATCGTGAGAGGAGGTCCAACACAACCGCCCAGGTGCGTTCGCAACACGACCTGAGATGAATTCGAAACACGCCGAAACCGTGCGAGGAACGGGACACTCAAACCACGCCGAAATCGTGAGAGAAGGTCCAACACAACCGCCCAGGTGCGTTCACAACACAACCTGAGAAATTCCAAACACGTTGAAATCGTGTAAGGAAAGGGACACTCAAACCACGTTGAAATCGTGAGAAGAGGCTCGAAAACAACCGCCCAGGTGTGTACACAATGCAACCTGAGATAAAACCCACCCAAGCCCGCATATCAGGCGTCCTGACATAATTTCCAAACAGACTGAAATCGTGTGAGGAACGGAACACTCAATCCACGCTGAAATCGTGAGAGGAGGTCCAACACAACCGCCCAAGTGCGTGCACAACACCACCTGAGATGTATTCCAGACACGCTGAAATCGTGTGAGGAACGGGACACTCAAACCACGGTAAAATCGTGATAGGAGGTCCAACACAATCGCCCAGATGCGTACACAACACAACCGGAGATGAATTCCAAACACGTTGAAATCGTGTCAGGAACGGGACACTCAAACCACGCAAAAATCCTGAGAGGAGGTCCAGCACAACTGCCCAGGTGCGTAAGCAACACAAGCTGAGATGAATTCTAAATACGTTGAAATCGTTTGAGGAACGGGACACTCAAACCACGCTGAAATCGTGAGAGGAGGACCAACACAACCGCCCAGGTGCGTACGCAACACAACCTGAGCGAAATTCCCAACACGCTGAAATCGTGTGAGGAACGGGACACTCCAACCACGCTGAAATCCTGAGATGTAGTCCAACACAACCGCCCAGGTGCGTTCGCAACACAACCTCAGACGAATTCCAAACACACTGAAATCGTGTGAGGAACGAGACACTCAACCCTCGCTAGAATCCTGACAGGAGGTCAAATACAACCGCCCAGGTGCGTACACAACACAACCGGAGATGAATTCCAAACACGCTGAAATCGTGAGAGGAGGTCTAACACAACCGCCCAGGGGCATACACAACACAACCTGAGATGAATTCTAAACATCCTGAAATCGTGTGAGGAACGGGACACTCAAAGCACGCTAAAATCGTGAGACAGACCACGGTAAAATCGTGATAGGAGGTCCAACACAATCGCCCAGGTGCGTACACAACACAACCGGAGATGAATTCCAAACACGCTGAAATCGTGTCAGGAGCGGGACACTCAAACCACGCAAAAATCCTGAGAGGAGGTCCAGCACAACTGCCCAGGTGCGTACGCAACACAAGCTGAGATGAATTCTAAATACGTTGAAATCGTTTAAGGAACGGGACACTCAAACCATGCTGAAATCGTGAGAGGAGGACCAACACAACCGCCCAGGTGCGTACACAACACAATCTGAGATGAATTCCAAACACGCTGAAATCGTGTGAGGAAAGGGACACTCAAACCACACGCCATGCTGGAGATCGTGAGAATGTAGTCCAAACGACAATGCCCAGGTGCGTTCGCAACACAACCTGAGACGAATTCCTAATTCACGCAAACGGTGGGACGGGACACTCAAACCACACTGGAAATCGTGAGAGGAGGTCCAACAAACGCCCCAGGCTGCAGTACACACACAGCACAACCTCAGATGAATTCCAAACACGCACAAGAAATCGTGTGACAGAGACAGCGGGACCAGCAACCACCGCAGCATGTAAGGAGGAGGTTCCTGAACAACAACCGCCCAAGTGTGTACACACACAATGTCAACCTGAGATGAACTCCCCACGATGAAACACCGTGGGTCCACACAACCAGGCGTCCATAGCAGATGACATTCCAACCACGCTGGCAACATCGTGTGACAGAACGGTCACAGCTCAAACCACGCAGATATCGTGAAGAGGGTGTGCAAGCACGCCGCTCCAGGTGGTGTACACACACTACAAATGCCCTGAGCCATAGCCAGATATCCAAACGACGCGTGCAAATTCAGTGAGCACGGGACACAACAGTGTAATCTAGGCAACCACGCCCAGTGTGCTACAAACACAACTGAGATGAAATTTCCAACATCCGCTGACAACATCGTGTGAGGAAACGGGACACTCAAACACGGCTAAATCGATGAGAGGAGGCCGACAAACAAACCGCCAGGTGCGTACGTAACACACACTTAGATACAATTCCAAACGCTGAAACCTCGCGTGAGGACAAGGGACACTCACCACGCCGAAATCGCTGAGAGGAGGTTCACACAACAACCGCCTAGGTGCGTACTACGAACACAACCTGGAAAGATTCCAACACACTACTTAAGAAACTCAACCACGTGCAAATCGGAGAGAGTAACCCCAACGCTAGGGTCAGAGCACTGAATTCAAACACGCTGAACTGGAAACGGAATCCAACCGAAATCGGAGAGAGTCACCACGCCAGTGGAAACCTGGCAGAACCACACAACGTTGGAAGGCACTCAGCGCAAATGGAAAGTTCAAACCCGCCCAGGTGTGTACACAATGCAACCTGAGATACAAACCCACCCAAGGCCCGCATATCCAGGCGTCCTGACTATATTTCCAAAACAGACTGAAATCGTTGAGGAACGGCAACAAACCTCACCCATCGGCTGAACATCGTGAGAGGAGGTCCAACACAACGCCCATAGTGCGTCACAACAGCACCTGAGCATGAATTCCATCACACCGCTGAAATCGGTGTGAGGAACGGGAACTCAAACCTACGTAAACTCGTGAATAGGAGGTCTAACACAATCGCCCAGATGCGTACAACACACACAAACCGGAAATGAATTCCAAACACGCTGAAATCGTGTCAGGCACACGGGACACCACTCGAAGACCCACGCCAAAATCTGAGAGGAGAGTCCAGCACACTGCCGGCAGGTGCGTACGCCAACACCAACGCGAGATGAATTCTCAATACGTTGAAAATCGTTTGAGGAACGGGGACACTCAAACCACGTGACAATCGTGAGCGCGGGACCACACACAAGCCGTCCCAGGTGCGTACACAACACAACCTGAGGAGAATTCCAAACAGCTGAAATCAGTGTGGAGGAATGGGACACGCAACCATGCTGGAATCCTGAGATGTCAGTCGCAACACAACTGCCCAGGTGCGTTCGCAAAACACAACCTCAGAACGAATTCCAAACCCGTCAAACGTGTGGGGAACGGGACACTCAAACTCACACTGAAGATCGTGAGAGGAGTTCCAAACACAAAGCCGCCCGGTGCGTGCCACAACACAACCTAGATGAATTTCCAAACACGCAAACAAATCGTGTAAGAAAGGGAGACAAAACCACGCTGAAGATCGTAGAGGGTTGATTACAAAACCTCCACAGTGTGATAACACACGCAACCTGAGATGAAACTCGCCCCAGACCCGCACATCAGGCCGTCCTGAGAATACAAATTCCAACCGACTGAAATAGTGCGAGGAACGGTACACTCAAACCACGCAGAAATCGTGAGAGGTAGTCTAACTTCATCTCGATCGCAATGGTGCGTACATCTTTATTATCTATTCTATTATTCGTATGTGTTATATCTTATTTATTTATTTATTTGTCTTGTAATATTTTCTTTTTGTTGTATGTATGTGTGTTGTTCTATTTATCACAACCGTCTCCTAGTTTTGTTGTTCTTTTTTTTTTTTTTACAACACAACCTGGAGATGAATTCTAAACATCCTGAAATCATGTGAGGAACGGACACTCAAGCACGCTAAATCGGAGTACGGGTGGTCCAACACAACCACCCCGGTGCGTTCGTAACATAACGACCTGAAGATGAATTGCCAAACACCGCTGAATTTACCACCGTGCGAGAACCGGGAAACGTCAACAATCCGCTAGACGCCGAAATCGTGAGAGGAGGTCCAACACAATACCGCCCAGGTGCG
>NW_021025520.1:13876-24411 GCF_004153795.1 Camellia sinensis
CCAAAACATTTTCTTTTCTAGAAACAACATTTTTATGAAAAGAAACTCTATGTTGTTTACCCGCCAAACAATGAACACAAGTTTTAAGATGTGTACCTTTCAAACCGGGAGAACTAACTGCTGAAGCATAAGGAACTTTCAACATCTCTTCTTTGTCTTTCTCACTTATAGGACATTGATTCGAACTAAGCTTGAAGTGACCCGCTAGTGGACAACCAACCGGCTTTGCTTTATCCATATTAAACCTCTCAAGAACTTTCTCGATGTAGCTTTCTTGAGACAACCTAATCAGCCCCTCTTTGCGATCACGAACAATTTTCATACCAAGTATTTGCTTTGCCGGTCCCAAATCTTTCATAGCAAAAGACTTGCTTAACTCCAATTTCAACCTGTTTATCATGGTAGAATCTTGACCCACAATTAACATGTCATCAACATAAAGCAAAAGAATAATAAATTTACCATCCGAGAAATTTTTCACAAACACACAATGGTCCGAAGTGGTTTTAGAAAAACCATTATTCATCATGAAAGAGTCAAATTTTTTGTACCATTGCCGCGGGGCTTGCTTGAGGCCATACAAACTTTTCTTCAATTTGCAAACAAATTTCTCTTTTCCTTTTTCCACAAATCCTTCCGGTTGCTCCATGTAAATTTCTTCTTCAAGATCACCATGCAGAAATGCGGTCTTCACATCAAGTTGCTCAACTTCAAGGTTCATACTTGCAGCCATGCCAAGTACAACCCGAATAGAAGACATCTTTACAATTGGCGAGAAAATTTCATCAAAATCAATACCTTTCTTTTGCCCAAAGCCTTTCACAACAAGACGTGCCTTGTACCTCAGATTCTTGCCATCATTCTTCAATTTGACACTACAAGAAATTGCATTTTTTGCAACGCAACAAAATATGTTGCTAAAAGGGAAAATTCGTTGGCAAAGAATTTTGCCAACACACAAAGCTACGTTGGCAACCCGTAGGCAAAAGTGAGTCGGCAAAAGTTTTTGCCGACGAAGTTATCATTGTGTTGGTAAAAGTAATATCTTTAGCGACGAACATAGTCGTCGTTAAAAGCCTTCATGCATTGTCGGCAATTTACCTTGCGTCGGTAAAAGTCATTCAAATATGATGATTGTGTGGCACTTTTCGCGACACAAATTTGCATGGGCAAAAAATATACTTTTAGCAACAAAATATGCGTCGGCAAAAGTAAACTTTTGGCGACACATTTACGTCGGTAAATGTTGCCATTTGCCTACGATTTGTTTGTCGATAAAGCTTCACTTTTGGCAACGACAAACTAGCATTGGCAAAAAATACACTTTTAGCAACACAATATGAGTGGGTAAAAGTAAACTTTTGGCAACACATTTACGTCGGTAAATATAGCCATTTGCCGACGATTTGTTTGTCGATAAATGTTTACGTTTGGCAATGACAAATTGACATTGGCAAAAAATACACTTCTAGCAACACAATATAAGTGGGCAAAAATAAACTTTTGGCGACACATTTACTAACAAAAATAATTGAAAATAATTTATATATTTTTATAAGATTTACAGATTTACAAGAGGCATCCCTCAGGCACCACTATTACAAACTAATAACATTGATATGAAATCACCTAAAGTTGATTTGCAAGCAAAAAAAACACTGCTGATACTGTTTTTAGAAGCAGTGTATAAAACCTAAAAGGGTAAACTCAGTAAAATACCCAAATACATTCAAATTGTGAACCCACATTACAAACAACAGATAACAAAATGAAAACATGAAACTAACAAATACAGGCAAAACGACACGAAAAGTATCCACAAACTTATCCAGCAGACCAAACATCTAGTAGCAGCCGCCTCACAACAACATTGCAGCAGCAGCAGCCTAACAAGCATCAACCACAAGGGCGGCAGCAGCAACAAACCAACAGTTGCAGCAGACGAATCTGATTCATGCATCTCAAATGAATCTGATTCATGCATCTCATATGAGCTTGGTGCATCTGCAACCTTTAGGCCAGCTGCTTAATTTGACATTCCTGGGGGCATTTCAGAAGAGATGACCAACATGTAAAGGAATTTTAATAGGAGCTACTCAAGCCAAGTTCTTTGCTAATCCTTGCATGATAATTAGAAGAAGAAAAAAAGAATGTAAAATACCCACTTTGGAGGAGAACATCCATTCTTCTCTACATGATACAAGTGCATTAGCCTCCTGTACATATGAAAACAGAGCTAATTCAACCCGGCCAACGAACTTGGGTGCCAGAAGATTCTTATTCTCTCTAGGGAGCTTCTAACACAACTCTTCTAAGGAGAAAAGCATTGATTTCCGCAACCATGTTGCAATTTTTAATATACGATGCATAGAAATGTTTGATATGAAAGGGTTTTAATAGTATAATTGTTGACAATTAAAGAGAGCATATATATATATATATACCTTCCACCTTGTATTACTAAACAGAAAAGAACCGGGCTTGAGTAATATATCAAGTTGGTTAAGCTCAACTAAGGCGCCTCCAACAGCTTGAGCTAAGTTCTTGTCATCATTCGCATCATAAAAACAACCCCGAGCCTTGGCATCTACAACTAATTTTTTCCACACACTGCCGCTATTAATCAAAGTAGCACCATTCCCCAAAATCCAAAGGCAATGCCTACACCACCCCAAAAAAAAAACAAAAAAATTACCACACAGTAAAGTAGAGCTTAATTATCACAAGGTTCGGCTATGCAAAAAACAATACCTTGCTCGAGTGAGAGCCACATTAGCCGTTTGACAATTGGAAAGAAAGCCCACTGATCCACGCCCATTACATCGCACAGTAGAGATAATTATGATATCTTCCTCACCACCTTGAAACCCATCAACAGATCGAACACTTACAGAAAAGTCACTGTTTGCATTTGTGTTGTACGTTTTTCCAAATTTTTGTTCAAGTGCAAATACTTGAGCCTTGTATGGTGATATGTAACCAATCCTAACCTTCTGTTTTGACACCTTAGATTCTGTAGATCACGATTGAGGTAGAAAACAAAATAAAATTACAGCCTGTTTGGTAATGCTTCTATTTCTATTTTTGTTTTCCAAAAACTTGAAAACTGACCAAAAAAATTGTTTTGAGGCCTCGGATTCTGTAGTGGGAATAATGCAGCCAGATATCAGAATCCTCACTTATTGATCATGATTCAGGCAGAAAACACTAAAAAGTTATAGCCCATTTGGTAATGTTTTATTTTCTGTGTTCTATGTTCTATGTTCTGCTTTCTGTTTTTGTTTTCAAAGAATTCTAAAACTTTTCATTGACTATAATAGAAAAGAAGTACCTTTAAAGAGTCTTGCAACAATATCGGTAGCCACAGCTACCTCCACCGTGTTTTTCGTACTATGTCTGTTATCAAAGCCCTCTTGGCCATAGCTTACATTTATGAAGGAATAAGAGCCATACATACTTCCTCGAAGAAAAAGCCTCTCGTAGGTTCTCTCTTTGACATTCGGACCATCAGAAATCATATTGTCATGGAATTCCCTATTCGGAAACATGCTTATTGATGGATGCATTCTGTATTGGATACTAAGAAGATGCTTTTTATGCCCTAATAACACCAGCCTCTCGAATAAGCTTCTTCCAAATTCAACATTCTGGCATATCTATTATGCATAGATTTTCAAGATGTCAATACAAGATAACAATTTTTATAAAAGATTGATAAACACAAAGACAATTAAATTAAATTAATCAGAAACCTTGCTTTGAACCATTGAAGGAAGTTGTCGTTCATCGCCAACGAGTATAGCATGACGGATACCAGAGAGCTGTAATGGAATAGTGGATTCACATTCTTTGAGCTGAGCAGCTTCATCGATCACCAACAGTTCCAGTGGGTTTTCTTCTTCTGTACACAACTTAGCAGAGCTTGAAGCAGTGCAGAATATCAAGCACGCATTTTGCAAGCAAAAACTTCGAATTACATATTTGTCAGTAGTATTTAGAGCAGAAAAGGTTTCGCGAAGGAATTTGAGTACTTGAAGGCACTCTGCCTTGACAGAACTCAACTTCATGAATCCATTAATCCTGTTTCTGACATCTGCAGTTCCATTAATGAGTTCTCTCAAAAACTTATTTGCAGCAACATCAGTACGCAGCAAAGTTCGAAATGATTTTAGCAGATCAAGAGCTCTAATCATCTTTCTGGCTACTTCCAATGAAATGATAGAAGTTGGCATGTGGGTGTACAAGATTGGAATAAAAAAGATGAGATCATTTCCAATGATAGAAATTGGCATGTGGGTGTACAAGATTGGAATAAAAAAGATGAGATCATTTCCAATGATAGAAATTGGCATGTGGGTGTACAAGATTGGAATAAAAAAGATGAGATCATTTCCAATGATAGAAATTGGCATGTGGGTGTACAAGATTGGAATAAAAAAGATGAGATCATTTCCAATGATAGAAATTGGCATGTGGTTTTCCCAATTTTCCAAATACAAACAGTACAGCTCTTCGGGGCCTTAAAGTAAGCAGATCATTGCTTCCAAATTTTTGTTCCACCCAGTCGCTGGAGCAAAAGCTTTGCGAAGCATAAAAACACGGTAATCAAGAATTACATCAAGAAGGTCTTCATGTTCATCGATCTTCATTCGCTTCCAATTACCAAACAATACTATATCTCCCAACCCATAAGTATCATCCTTGAATGCTTGCCAAACCAAACTCGTGAGCCATGCTGTGACTACTTCCAACACTGCAATGTTGGTTGGGGCACAGGTTAGTGTTCTGCATTTCAACTTCAATAGAGAAAACAATAATGAACCAACTGCCTTGGTTTTCCCGGTCCCAGGAGGACCCCATATTAGTTTGACAGTATTTTGATGATGACATTCTCTTGTAGCAACACAACTTAGAACAACGGCCTTTTGGGAATCGTCCAGATTAAATGAGCTTATGACATTCCTCACACTGGATGGAGAAACACTATCATTCTCTTGGGACAAGCAGTGAATACAATTGGTCCCAATCTGTAAAATAAGTTAGAACAAGTGAAAATGATTCAAGCAAATGTATTTATCTACTTAAGACTGAATCCAGTAAGAAAAGAATGCAATATAAATATGAATCAAATAATGAGAAAGGAATGCTATATGTATACGAAAGGCAATAACGCTACAAACACAGCACATGAGTTTGTAAGAAAAGTTTGTTTGACAAGTTTGTTTGTATAGCACTACTCAAACAAAATATCTTAGTAAACTTTCAGAGAATGAGAAGTAAATTATGGAGGGTGAATAAGACACTGCACTCGGAAAGAAAATTCTAAAATGATATAAAATAATAATGTATGAAGTTTATATTATCAAAAAATTCAAATAATTAACAATAAAATTTAAACAGAGGCTGCATGGAGATGAAAGATTTTAACCATGGACATATATTGCTGAAAGAATAATTCAAACTCACAACATGTAACAGAATATATACTGCATAAAAGAAACATTAGATGGTATTTGAAGGTGAAGAACTGTCTAACTAACGATTTGAACAAGACTGAATTTTTCTTGTACTCCAAAATTTCCAAATATATCCAAGCCAAAAATATTGTGATGATTCCAAGCAAAAACAACACTTGAAATTGGGAGATACACAAAATATGTTATGTCAACCAAGGAAAGGAATATACACTAACAAAGTTCGTAAAGAAGAGAGCACAAAACAGACATCAAGTTCAAAATGAAACAATGAACAATATTGCAATGACTAATAATACATTTGAGACCCTTCACATTCTTAGTTACTAGTGGATGGGTGTGCTGTTAAAATTTGTAAAATACAAATTTAAATTTGGATTTGAAAGTATATATGTTGTGTGCCGATATTGTTTCCCAGACCAAAGTTCATGTTCAAGCCCTATCCACTTCACTATATAATTTACGTTGTGTTAACACCATCTCAAGCCTTCACATATAGTATAGTATAGATAGATAGAAGAAGATAATAGTATAGATATAACTGTAATGCAAAGACATTAACAATTTTATTGGTAATCACTCATTAAATTAATGTTACAAATAAACTTGTATTCTAACCAAACAAAAGAAGCAGTCAGGTCAAACAGTATTGTGCTCAAAATTGGATGACTAATTCTTCAACTCAAACACATAAAAATCTTCACAACCTGAATTTATAGATATTTCTGCTTAAGTTTCCGTAAACACAGAATTTATAATTTTGGTGTTAGAAATGTTTTAGTTGATTTTGATTATCTATAACATTATAAACAAAATGTTTTAGTTGCTTTTCATGGACTCTTTACCCTTTCAATACTCAACTAACAGTTCCATGGTCCTAAACAAATTAATGAAGCTTTAATGGTTAGTATATGAAACAGGTTATATATCTAGACAGAATTACATAATCAAAATGTACTAACACTATTATAAGCCAAATGTTTAGAATAAATCATAATGAAAATGAAACCTTGTAGATGTTCTTCTCAGACAATCTGCAAAATAAAATAAAATTAGATCCATGCACCAATACTGCCACAAGCCTCTGCACGTTTAAACATATAATTCCCACAAAACAATTTGTAGATTGCAGATATGAATTAGAAGGCATTACTCACAATCCTTTTTTAGATAGACCTTTCAATGAATTTAACTGTTGTGAATGGTGGTGTAAAAAAAACACATTGTTAGAGTTAAAGGCCAATTCATTGCTTCAATAGAATTTATAATATAAAGTTAACCTTTGTAGGCTTGTGACCATTGTCAACAAGCTCCCAACGCTCTTTATCTAAACGGAGCACTTCCACATCTCCATCATCATACAGTACCTTTAACACAAAATTGATCAGAGAAAATTATGTCAAAGAACCATATGAGATTACAATTATAACATTATTGATAAATAAATAAATAAAATGTGTATCTCCAAAACATGACTAACACAAGCTCTGTTATCAGAATCTTACGATTCACGATTCGATTCACGATTCGATACGCAATTTTTGCAAAATCGATACGAATCTATGAGTGAATCTATTTTGGAAGTGAATCTCTAGTGAATCGCACGATTCACAATCGATTCACGATTCGATTCACTTTTTACGATTCATGCAATTTTTGAAATTATTGTATTCGACATATTTTCGACTCATTTTTTCCATCTTTTTAGTGAAAATGACATAATACAACTTCTAATAGTATTTAATACCAAAATAACCAACATATATATATGATTTGTTGTTATTTTAGTGATCATGGAGTTTTTTATAGGATCCAATCAGATTCAGTCAGACCTAACATATTTTTAACCTTTCTTCTCATTTTTGTCCCCTTCAAAAAATTGTAATATATCTTCTAAAGATGTTTAAGATTAGAGTTACACTATGAATTATCTATTACTATTTTATTAAATTGAATACTACATGTGTGAGGTCAGTTATACCTGTTAAAATGTTTTAGGCTTTAAAATAAAATATCCTAAATAATTCTTACTTATTATTTGCTCACTCTTACTTAGAAAAGTATATATGCTTATTGTCCAAATATCAATATCGTTGTTAACTATTGTTACTTTAGAAATTAATAGTTTCTATTTGGTTATTACCTTTATTAAGAATAGTTGATAAAAAAATCTAAAAAAAAGAAAGAAGGTAAGATGGTGATTTTACGTAGGAACCTTTGCTAACTTCTTACCTATTAAATTACATGATTATCATTCAAAATAACATTTTTGTTGATTTAAGTCTAAATATTTTATATTCATAAGATACATTTAGCATCTAAATGTGTAGATATATGTTTTTAAGTGATTTAAAAAAGTGACCGAATCTTTACGATTCACGATTCGATTCGATTCGCGATTCGGTACGAGACCATTTCGATTCACGATACGAATCCCGATTTGACAACTATGAACACAAGTATTAGAATAAAAAAATAGAACATGGAACGGTGCACTTGCCACATATTTCTTATGTTCAGAGTCATAAGACTTCACTACTCCATAAAACCTGTTGATTTTAACAAGACACTATCAAGACACAATTCTTGCAGCAGCGTATACACACAAGGATTTTGGAGTGCAAACCACGTGTACAAAAAGTACACACTACTAAGGTAATCAAGGATTGGCATTCCCTAGATCAAGATTATACTTTTTGTACACGGATATATATACATGCTAACAAGGCAATTTTCAAAAAGCATAAAACCAGCAGAGCCATGACAATATATACATATATATATATATATATTTACATTTGGAAATTATAAATATAAATTTTGATTTGATTCTCCCATTTTTTCTTTGTATGTCATGTTCGACAAATAGAAAATATAAATAAAGTAAAAAAAGATGATGAATGGGTTTGAGACTTGCATCCACATGTAATCCATCTCCAGACAGCCCACAAATTGATTTGGCTGATGAAAATTGGCAGCGTCAAAGCAATCAAAAGATGGTAGCTAAAGAGCAAACATGAGATCAATATATATAATTTTTTAATCATCATGACAACCCAAGCAACATCAGCCAAAGGCCACAAGACTGGGAGGTCAATGCAAGCAAGGGCCAAAGAGAATATGCCAGAAGCCCTTCTCCACTAGCCAGAGGTCATTGGCCCTGGGGTACACACCGCTGGGCAGAAGTCATCTTCACCAGTCACCCACGTTGGGATGTGCCAGTGCGACTGACAACTGGGTACAAGTCATCTTGGCCCATCACTAATATTGGGATGTGCGAGTGTAGAGTCAAATTTTCTTTCCATTCTGAATGTATCAAGCTTTTTATTTTTATTTTTACCACTTTGACCGTTCATTAAATGGCTTCCAAAATTAGAGTTTGGCCCCTGCCATTTTTGGTCTGTGTGAGTCTGATTCTCATACAGGGATGTCCTCACCAAGTCAGCAACATGTCAGGTTAAACTAAATTAACAGATGTTGGGGCATGTCTCCAGTGTTTGACACCTATCCGTGTCCAAAAATGTGTATATGTCACATATAGGGAAGTGTCCTTGCTTCCTTGCAGGAAAGACACAATTAGGAATGGAACAGAACTTATGAGTAGCTATTGATTAAGTCATAAACAAGGTCAACTATTTGAGATGACTCAATCAAAGGATTAAGAAAAGTTTTAATGTATGCCAAAGAATCCAATATGGATGGCATAGAAAACAGAGTGACAAACTGATCAAAAGTCGCAGACTCCTAGTAGTAGCAGACCACCCATGGCCCTAAACAAAGGAGTAGAATGGGAAACTTTCATGAAACTGAACTAAAGAAGAATTTGGTAAGGGGTCACTGTGTTCATGGGTACAAGAAAATAAAATTCATTTTCACAATCCAAGTGAAGAACAAAACTAAGCCATGGCCAACCCTGTAGACACTGGTGTTATTGAAAATATTTTTTCAAGTGTTGAACCTATGACTGAAAGGATATGACTCATCTCAATCTAACTACTTTTACCTGGAAAGGAAATTATCCAGAGCTTAATTTTAAACAGAAGATGGATACATAATAAATTAGAAATTTAAATATAATAGAGATTCCCAATTTCATAGACCTACACATCTCATGCTCCAACTTTATCTTTCTCACCTATTTTGTTAAAAAATGGCTTAATCTTGTTCTCTAAACCAACAAAATACTTACCGCTTGTCCACTGGCTACCAAACTTTTATTCTGCAATCAATCAGGTCCATTGTCTCACTTCCACCTTTCTTTGATGTGCACTGAGGAAACAAAGTAGCAGGTCAAGTGATTGCTTATGATGCTGTTTCTAATTCTAAATTCTTAGTAAGAGAACTTGAAATATTTTAAAAACCAGAAAGTTCTCACATCCATAATTTAAAAACAAAAACACACACCACTTCCCGCAATTGAAAATAAACTGAAATTATAATGTTGTACGTGCAAATCATTAGGCACAGAGTTTATATCATGAAATAATAGCCATCCATGATATAAACTCATAGCAGCTAGATTCAACTCCCTCACATCTATGTTCAATACTGAATCCACCGAACCAGTAGCTTCCCTCACAATTGCTTTCAAACAAAGCTAAAAAAGCAAAACTATTTGATCCCTCATAGGCACATCAATCACACCATCATCACAAAGGAAAATTCACAATTACCCATCTAAGGAAATCACAATCTTCAGCCATAACAGAACACAAAATGATCCAAAGAACTCTATACGAATAGGCAATAGGGTAATCCCTCAATGACTCAATTTCACTCCTAACAAGCCACAACTCCAAAGGAAGAAGCCTAACACAATCCCTAGAAAAACCCTTAATTTCACCATTATCACTGCCTACAAAATTTGCACACTGAATCGATAGAATACCTGGGAGAGTAAAGGTTCGGCTCAAACTATCTCGATCGGCAGAGCTAACTACGCCGGGGCAATTACGGTAGAAGAAATTGGGGCCGAAGTCGCAGTAATCGTCAAGGGAGAAGCAGAGGTTGGAGTTGGTATCATGTAGGGTTTGAAGGAAGCAGTTCTGATTGAAGAGTTGT
>NW_021025520.1:50310-68880 GCF_004153795.1 Camellia sinensis
CCGCTCGGGCTCGCGCTTCACGCGTCCCGAGATAAAACACACCCAGGGCCGCGCTTCACACGTCCTGAGATAAATTCCAAACATGTTGAAATCGTGTGAGAAAAGAACACTCTAACCACGCTAAAATCATGAGAAGAGGTCCTAAGAAAAACACTCAGGGGCGCGTTCCACACGTCTTGAGATAAATTCCAATCACGCTAAAATCGTGTGAGGAAAAGAACACTCTAACCATGAAGAAATCGCGCGATGTGGTCCAAAGAAAAACACCAAGGTGCGTACACAACACATCTTGAGATGAATTCCAAACACGCTGAAATCGTGTGAGGAACGGGACACACAAACTAGGCTGAAATCGTGAGAGGAGGTCCCACACAATTGGCCATGTGCATACACAACACAACCTGAGATGAATTCCAAACACGATGAAATCGTGTGAGGAACGGGACACTCAAACCACGCTGAAATCGTGAGAGGACGTGCAACACGATCGCCCAAGTGCGTACACAACACAACCTGAGATGAATTCCAAACACGCTGAAATCGTGTGAGGAACGGGACACTCAAACCATATTGAAATCTTGAGAGCAGTTCCGAGAACAACCGCCCAAGTGTGTACAGAACGCAACCTGAGATAAAACTCGCCCAGGGCAGCACATTGGGCCTCCAGAGATAAATTCCAAATGCGCCGAAATCATGTGAGGAACGGGACACTCAAACCACGCTGAAATCGTGAGAGGAGGTCTGAAAATGACCACCTAAGTGTGTACACAACGCAACCTAAGATAAAACTCGCCCAGACCTGCACATCGGGCGTTCAGAGCTAAATTCCAAATGCACTGAAATCGTGTGAGGAACGGGACACTGAAACCACGCTGAAATCGTGAGAGGAGATCCAACACAACCGCCCAGGTGCATACACAACACAACTTGAGATGAATTCCAAACACGCTGAAATCGTGTGAGGAACGGGACACTCAAACCACGCTGAAATCATGAGAGGAGGTCTAACACAACCGCCCAAGTGCGTGTACAACGCAACCTGAGTTGAATTCCAAACACGGTAAAATCGTGTGAGGAAAGAGACACTCAAACCACGCTGAAATCGCGAGAGGTGTTCCAACTCAACCGCTGAAGTGCGTACACAACACAACCTGAGATGAATTCCAAACTCGATGAAATCATGTAAAGAACAAGACACTCAAACCACGCTAAAATTGTGAGAGGAGGTCCAACACAACCACCCAAGTGCG
This sequence comes from Camellia sinensis, assembly GCF_004153795.1. Classification (NCBI taxonomy): domain Eukaryota; kingdom Viridiplantae; phylum Streptophyta; class Magnoliopsida; order Ericales; family Theaceae; genus Camellia; species Camellia sinensis. Next base: position 51,561 of record NW_021025520.1, read on the forward strand.
TACACAACACAACCTGAGATGAATTCCAAACACGCTGAAATCGTGTGAGGAACGGGACCCTCAAACCACGCTGAAATCGTGAGAGGAGGTCCAACCCAACCGCTCAGGTGCATACACAACAAAACCTAAGATGAATTGCAAACACGCTAAAATCGTGTGAGGAAAGGGACACTCAAACCACGCTGAAATTGTGAGAGGAGGTTCGAAAACAAACCGCCTAGGTGCATACCCAACACAACCTGAGATAAATTCCAAAAATGATAAAATTGTGTGAGGAAAGAGAAACTCAAACCACGCTGAAATCGTGAGAGGAGGTCCCAAAACAACCGCCCAGGTGTGTACACAACGTAACCTGAGATAAAATCCGCCCAAGCCTGCACATCAGGCGTCTTGAGATAAATTTCAAACACGCTGAAATCGTGTGAGGATGGGACACTTAAACCACGCTAAAATCGTGAGAGCAGATCTAACACAATCGCCAAGGTGCGTACACAACACAACCTGAGATGAATTCCAAACACGCTAAAATCGTGTGAGAAACGGGACACTCAAACCATACTAAAATCATGAGAGGAGGTCTAACACATACGCCCAGGTGCGTACACAACACAACCTGAGATGAATTCCAAACATGCTGAAATCGTGTGAGGAACAGGACACTCAAACGACGCTAAAATTGTGAGAGGAGGTCCAACACAAACGCCCAAGTGCGTACACAACACAACCTGAGATGAATTCTAAACACGCTGAAATCGTGCGAGGAACGGGACACTCAAACCATGCTGAAATCGTGAGAGAAGGTCCAACTCAACCGCCCAGGTGCGTTCGCAACACAACCTGAGATGAATTTGCAACACGCTGAAACCATATGAGGAACAGGGCACTAAAACCACGCTGAAATCGTGAGAGGAGGTCCAACACAACCGCCCAGGTGCGTGCACAACACAACCCGAGAAGAATTCCAAACACGCTAAAATCGTGTAAGGAACGGGACACTCAAACCACACTGAAATAGTGAGAGGAGGTTCATAAACAACCGCCCAGGTGTGTACACAACGCAACCTGAGATAAAACCCGCCCAAGCCCGCGCATCAGGCGTCTTGAGATAAATTTCAAACACGCTGAAATTGTGTGAGGACGGGACACTCAAACCACGCGGAAATCGTGAGAGCAGGTCCAACACAACTGCCAAGGTGCGTACACAACACAACCTTAGATGAATTTCAAACACGCTAAAATCGTGTGAGGAACGGGACACTCAAACCACACTAAAATCATGAGAGGAGGTCTAACACAAACGCCCAGGTCAGTACAAAACACAACCTGAGATAAATTCCAAACATCCTCAAATCGTGTGAGGAACATGACACACAAACCACACTAAAATTGTGAGAGGATGTCCAACACAACCGCCCAGGTGCGTACACAACACAACCTGAGATGAATTCCAAACACGCTGAAATCGTGTGAGGAACGGGGCAGTCAAACCATGCTAAAATCGTGAGAGGAGGTCCAACACAACCGCCCAAGTGCGTACACAACATAACCTGAGATGAATTCCAAACACGCTAAAATCGTGTGAGCAATGGGACACTCATACCACGCTGAAATCGTGAGAGGAGGTCCAACACAATCGCCCAGGTGCGTACACAACACAACCTGAGATGAATTCCAAACACGCTGAAATCGTGTGAGGAACGGGACACTCATACCACACTGAAATCGTGAGAGGAGGTCCAACACAATCGCCCAAGTGAGTACATAACACAACCTGCGATGAGTTGAAAACACGCTGAAATCGTGTAAGGAACGAGACACTCAAACCACGCTGAAATCGTGAGAGGAGGTCCGAAAACGACCGCCCAAGTGTGTACACAACGCCACCTGAGATCAAACTCGCCCAGACCAGCACATCGGGCGTCCTGAGATAAACTCCAAACCCGCTGAAATCGTGAGAGTAGATCCCACACAACCGCCAAGGTGCAGACACAACACAACCTGAGAAGAATTCCAAAAACGCTGAAACCGTGTGAGGAACGGGACACTCAATCAACGTTGAAATCGTGAGAGGAGGTCCAACCCAACCGCCCAGGTGCATGCACAACACAACCTGAGATGAATTCCAAACTCGCTGAAATCGTGTGAGGAACGGGACACTCAATCCACGCTGAAATCGTGAGAGTAGATCCAACACAACCGCCCAGGTGCGTACACAGCACAACCGGAGATGAATTCCAAACACGCTGAAACCGTGCGAGGAACGGGACACTCAACCCACGATGAAATCGTGAGAGGAGGTCCAACCCAACCGCCCAAGTGCGTACACAACACAACCTGAGACGAATTCCATACACGTTGAAATCGTGAGAGGAGGTCCGAAAACAAATCGCTTGGGTGCATACACAACACAACCTGGGATAAATTCCAAAAACATTATAATCGTGTGAGGAAATGGACACTCAAACCATGCTAAAATCGTGAGAGAAGGTCCGAAAACAACCGCCCAGGTGTGTACACAACGCAACCTGAGATAAAACCCCCCCAAGCACGCACATCAGGCGTCCTGAGATAAATTTCAAACACGCTGAAATTGTGTGAGGACGGGACACTCAAACCGTGCTGAAATCGTGAGAATAGGTCCAACACAACTTCCAAGGTGTGTACACAACACAACTAGAGATGAATTACAAACACGCTAAAATCGTGTGAGGAACGGGACACTCAAACCACGATAAAATCATGAGTGGAGGTCTAACACAACCGCCCAGGTGCGTACACAACACGACCTGAGATGAATTCCAAACACGCTGAAATCGTGTGAGGAACGGGACACTCAAACCACGATGAAATCGTGTGAGTTGGTCCAACACAACCGCCCAGGTGCGTACACAACACAACCTGACATGAATTCCAAACATGCTGAAATCGTGTGAGGAATGGGACACTCAAACCCCGTTGAAATCGTGGGAGGAGGTCCAACACAATCGCCCAGGTGCGTACACAACACAACCTGAGACGAATTCGAAACACGCTGAAATCGTGTGAGGAACGGGACACTCAAACCACGCTGAAATCGTGAGAGGATGTTCGAAAACAACCTCCCAAGTGTGTACACAACACAACCTGAGAAAAAACTCGCCCTGGCCCGCACATCAAGCGTCCTGAGATAAATTCCAAACACGCTGAAATCGTGTGAGGAACGGGACACTCAAACCACGCTGAAATCGTGAGAGGAGGTCCAACACAACCGCCCAGGTGCGTTTGCAACACAACCTGACATGAATTCCAAACATGCTGAAACCGTGTGCAGAACGGGACACTCAACCCACACTGAAATCGTGAGAGGATGTCCAACCCAACCACCCAAGTGCGTACAGAACACAACCTGAATTGAATTCCAAACACGCTAAAATTGTGTGAGGAAAGGGACACTCAAACCACGCTGAAATCGCGAGAGGAGGTCCAACTCAACCGCCCAGGTGCGTACACAACACACCCTGAGATGAATTCCACACACGCGAAAATTGTGCGTGGAACGGGACACTTAAACCACGCTGAAATCGTGAGAGGAGGTCCAACACAACGGCACAGTTGCGTACACAACACAACCTGAGATGAATTCCAAACACGCTGAAATCGTGTGGGGAACGGGGCACTTAAACCACGCTGATATCGTGAGAGAAGGTCCAACACAATCGGCCAGGTGCGTACACAACACAACCTGAGATGAATTCCAAACACGCTGAAATCGTGTGCGGAACGAGACACTAAAACCACGCTGAAAACGTGAGAGGTGGTTCGAAAACAACCGCCCAAGTGTGTACACAACGTAACCTGAGATAAAACTCACCCAAGCCCGCACATCAGGTGTCCTGAGATAAATTCCAAAGACGCTGAAATCTTGTGAGGAACGGGATACTCAAACCACGCTGAAATCGTGAGAGAAGGTCCAACACAACCGCCAGGTGCGTTCACAACATAACCTGAGATGAATTCCAAACAGGCTGAAACCGTGTGAGGAACGGGACACTAAACCCACGCTGAAATCATGAGAGGAGGTCCAACCCAACCGCCGAGATGTGTACACAACACAGCATGAGACGAATTCCAAACACGCTAAAATCGTGTGAGGAATGGGACACTCTAATCACGCAGAAATCGTGAGAGGTGGGCCGAAAACAAACCGCCTAGGTGCATACGCAATGCAACCTCAGATAAAACCTGCCCAAGCCCACATTTCAGGCAACCTGAGATAAATTTCAAACACGCTGAAATCGTGTGAGGACGAGACACTCAAACCACGCTGAAATCGTGAGAGTAGGTCCAACACAACCGCCAAGGTGTGTACACAACACAACCTAAGACGAATTCCAAACACGCTAAAATCGTGTGAGGAACGGGACACTCAAACCACGCTAAAATCATTAGAGGAGGTCTAACACAACTACCCAGGTACGTACACAAGATGACCTGAGATTAATTCCAAACACACTGAAATCGTGTCAGGAACGGGACACTCAAACCACGATGGAATCGTAACAGGAGGTCCAAACCGACCGACCAGGTGCGTACACAACACAACCTGAGACGAATTCCAAACACGCTGAAATCGTGTGAGGAACGGGATACTCAAACCACGCTGAAATCGTAAGAGGAGGCCCAACGCAACCACCCAGGTGCGTACACAACACAACCCGAGAATAATTCAAAATACGCTGAAATCGTGTGAGGAACGGGACAGTCAAACCACGCTGAAATCGTGAGAGGAGGTCCAACACAATCGCCAGGTGCGTGCACAACACAACTTGAGATGACTTCCAAACACGCTGAAATCGTGTGAGGAACGGGACACTCAAACCACTCTGAAATCGTGAGAGGAGGTCCGAAAACAACCGCCCAATTGTGTACCCAACGCAACCTGAGATAAAACTCGCCCAGGCCCGCACATCAGGCGTCTGGAGCTAAATTCCAAACACGCTGAAATAGTGTGAGAAAAGGGACACTCAAACCACGTTGAAATCGTGAGAGGACATCCAACACAACCGCCTAGGGGCGTACACAACACAACCAGAGATGAATTCCAAACACGCTGAAATGGTGTGAGGAACGGGACACTCAAACCACACTAAAATCGTAAAAGGAGGTCCAACACAACCGCCCAGGTGCGTACACAACACGACCTGAAACGAATTCCAAACACGCTAAAATCGTGTAAGGAACGGGAATTTTAAGCCACGCTGAAATCGTGAGAGGAGGTCCGAAAACGACCGCCCAAGTGTGTACACAACGCAACCTGAGATAAAACTCGCCCAGACCTACACATCGGGCGTCCTGAGATAAATTCCAAACGCGCTGAAATCATGTGAGAAACGGGACACTCAAACCATGCTGAAATCGTGAGAGTAGATCCAACACAACCGACCAGGTGCGTACACAACACAACCTGAGATGAATTCCAAACACGCTGAAACTGTGTGAGGAACGGGACATTCAAGTCACGTTGAAATCGTGAGAGTAGGTCCAACCCATCCGCCCAGGTGCGTACACAACACAACCTGAGATGAATTCCAAACACGCTGAAATCGTGTGAGGAACGGAACACTCAATCCACGCTGAAATCGTGAGAGTAGATCCAACACAACCGCCCAGGTGCGTACACAGCACAACCTGAGATGAATTCCAAACACGCTGAAATCATGTGAAGAACGGGACACTCAATCCATGCTGAAATCGTGAGAGTAGATCCAACACAACCGCCCAGGTGCATACACAGCATAACCTGAGATGAATTCCAAACATGCTGAAACCGTGTGAGGAATGGGACACTCAACCAACGATGAAATCGTAAGAGGAGGTCCAACCCACCTGCTCAGGTGCATACACAACCCAACCTGAGACGAATTCCAAACACGCTGAAATCGTGAGAGGAGGTCCGAAAAAAAATCGCTTGGGTGCATACACAACACAACCTGGGATAAATTCCAAAATCGCTAAAATCGTGTGAGGAAAGGGACACTCAAACCACGCTGAAATCGTGAGAGGAGGTCCGAAAACAACCGCCCAGGTGTGTACACAACGCAACCTGAGATAAAACCCGTCCAAGCACGCACATCAGGCGTCCTGAGATAAATTTCAAACACGGTGAAATCGTGTAAGGACGGGACACTCAAACCATGCTGAAATCGTGAGAGTAGGTCCAATACAACTTCCAAGGTGCGTACACAACACAACCAGAGATGAATTACAAACACGCTGAAATCGTTGGAGGAACGGGACACTCAAACCACGCTAAAATCACGAGAGGAGGTCTAACACAACCGCCCAGGTGCGTACACAACATGACCTGAGATTAATTCCAAACACGCTGAAATCGTGTGAGGAACGGGACACTCAAACCACGATGAAATCGTGAGAGGAGCTCCAACACAATCGCCCAGGTGCGTACACAACACAACCTAAGATGAATTCCAAACGTGCTGAAATCGTGTGAGGAATGGGACACTCAAACCACGCTGAAATCGTGCGAGGAGGTCCAACATAAGCGCCCAGGTGCGTACACAACACAACCTGTGATGAATTCCAAACACGCTGAAATCGTGTGAGGAACGTGACACTCCAACCACGCTGAAATCGTGAGAGGAAGTCCGAAAACAACCACCCAAGTGTGTACACAACGCAACCTGAGAAAAAACTCGCTGAGGCCCGCACATCAGGCGTCCTGAGATAAATTCCAAACACGCTGAAATCGTGTGAGGAACGGGACACTTAAACCACGCTGAAATCGTGAGAGGAGGTCCAACACAACCGCCCAGGTGCGTTTGCAACACAACCTTACTTGAATTCCAAACACGCTGAATCCGTGTGCGGAACGGGACACTCAACCCACTCTGAAATCGTGAGAGGATGTCCAACCCAACCGCCCAGGTGCGTACACAACACAACCTGAATTGAATTCCAAACACACTAAAATTTTGTGAGGAAAGGGACGCTCAAACCACGCTGAAAATAGCGAGAGAAGGTCCAACTCAACCGCCCAGGTGCATATACAACACAACCTGAGATGAATTCCAAACACGGTGAAATCTTGTGAGGAACGGGACACTTAAACCACTCTGAAATCGTGATAGGAGGTCCAACACAACTGCTCAGGTGCGTACACAACACAACCTGAGATGAATTTCAAACACGCTGAAATCGTGTGAGGAACGGGACACTTAAATCACGCTGATATCGTGAGAGGAGGTCCAACACAATCGCCCAAGTGCGTACACAACACAACCTGAGATGAATTCCAAAGACGCTGAAATCGTGTAAGGAACGGGACACTCAAACCACGCTGAAAATGCTGAGAGGAGGTCCAACACAACCGCCAGGTGCGTTTGCAACACAACCTGAGATGAATTCCAAACAGGCTGAAACCTTGTGAGGAACGGGACACTCAACCCACGCTGAAATCATGAGAGGAGGTCTAACCCGACCGCCGAGGTGCGTATACAACACAACGTGAGATGAATTCCAAACACGCTAAAATCATGTGAGGAAATGCACACTCAAACCACGTTCAAATCGTGAGAGGAGGTTCGAAAACAAACCGCCTAGGTGCATACCCAACACAACCTGAGATAAATTCTAAAAACGATAAAATTGTGTGAGGAAAGAGACACTCAAACCACGCTGAAATCGTGAGAGGAGGTCCGAAAACAACCGCCCAGGTGTGTACACACCGTAACCTGAGATAAAACCCCGCCAGCCCCGCACATCAGGCGTCCTGAGATAATTTTCAAACACGCTGAAATCGTGTGAGGATGGGACACTTAAACCACGTTGAAATCGTGAGAACAGGTCTAACACGACCGCCAAGGGGCGTACACAACACAACCTGAGATGAATTCCAAACATGCTGAAATCGTGTGAGGAACAGGACACTCAAACCACGGTAAAATTGTGAGAGGAGGTCCAACACAAACGCCCAAGTGCGTACACAACACAACCTGAGATGAATTCCAAACACGGTGAAATCGTGTGAGGAACGGGACACTCAAACCATGCTGAAATCGTGAGAGGAGGTCCAACTCAACCGCCCAGGTGCATTCGCAACACAACCGAAGATGAATTTGCAACACGCTGAAACCATATGAGGAACGGGGCACTCAAAGCACGCTGAAATCGGAGAGGATGTCCAACACAACTGCCTAGGTGCGTGCACAACACAACCCGAGAAGAATTCCAAAAACGCTGAAATCGTGTGAGGAACGGGACACTTAAACCACGCTAAAATAGTGAGAGGAGGTTCGAAAACAACCGCCCAAGTGTGTACACAACGTAACCTGAGATAAAACCCGCGCAAGCCCGCACATCAGGCGTCCTGAGATAAATTTCAAACACACTGAAATCGTGTGAGGATGGGACACTTAAACCACGCTGAAATCGTGAGAGCAGGTCTAACACAACCGCCAAGGTGCGTACACAACACAACCTGAGACGAATTCCAAACACACTAAAATCGTGTGAGAAACGGGACACTCAAACCATACTAAAATCTTGAGAGGAGGTCTAACATAAACGCCCAGGTGCGTACACCACACAACCTGAGATGAATTCCGAACATGCTGAAATCGTGTGAGGAACAGGACACTCAAACCACGGTAAAATTGTGAGAGGAGGTCCAACACAAACGCCCAAGTGCGTACACAACACAACCTGAGATGAATTCCAAACACGCTGAAATCGTGAGAGGAGGTCCAACTCAACTGCCCAGGTGCGTTCGCAACACAACCTGAGATGAATTTGCAACACACTGAAACCATATGAGGAACGGGGCACTCAAACAACGCTGAAATCGTGAGAGGAGGTCCAACACAACCGCCCAGGTGCGCACACAACACAATCCGAGAAGAATTCCAAACACGCTGAAATCGTGTGAGGAACGGGACACTTAAACCACGCTGAAATAGTGAGAGGAGGTCCGAAAACAACCGCCCAGGTTTGTACACAACACAACCTGAGATAAAAGCCGCCCAAGCCCGCACATCAGGCGTCTTGAGATAAATTTCAAACACGCTGAAATCGTGTGACGACGGGACACTCGAACCACGCGGAAATCGTGAGAGCAGGTCCAACACAACGACCAAGGTGCGTACACAACACAACCTTAGATGAATTCCAAACACGCTGAAATCGTGTGAGGAACGGGACACTCAAACCACACTAAAATCATGAGAGGAGGTCTAACACAAACGCCCAGGTGCGTACACAACACATCCTGAGAAAAATTCCAAACATCCTGAAATCGTGTGAGGAACATGACACTCAAACCACGCTAAAATTGTGAGAGGAGGTCCAACACAATCGCCCAGGTGCGTACACAACACAACCTGAGATGAATTCCAAACACGCTGAAATCGTGTGAGGAACGGGGCACTCAAACCACGCTAAAATCATGAGATAAGGTTCAACACAACCGCCCAAGTGCGTACACGACATAACCTGAGATGAATTCCAAACACGCTGAAATCGTGTGAGTAACGGGACACTCATACCACGCTGAAATCGTGAGAGGGGGTCCAACACAATCGCCCACGTGCGTACACAACACAACCTGAGATGAATTTCAAACACGCTGAAATCGTGTGAGGAACGGGACACTCATACCACGCTGAAATCGTGAGAGGAGGTCCAACACAATCGCCCAGGTGCGTACACAACACAACCTGAGATAAATTGCAAACACGCTGAAATCGTGTGAGGAACGAGACACTCAAACCACGCTGAAATCGTGAGAGGAGGTCCGAAAACGACCGCCCAAGTGTGTACACAACGCAACCTGAGATAAAACTCGCCCAGACCTGCACATCGGGCATCCTAAGATAAATTCCAAACGTATTGAAATCGTGTGAGAAAAGGGACACTCAAACCATGCTGAAATCGTGAGAGGAGATCCAACACAACGGCCCAAGGGCGTACACAACACAACCAGAGATGAATTCCAAACACGCTGAAATGGTGTAAGGAACAGGACACTCAAACCACGCTAAAATCGTAAAAGGAGGTCCAACACAACCGCCCAGGTGCGTACACAACACGACCTGAAACGAATTCCAAACACGCTAAAATCGTGTAAGGAACGGGAATTTTAAGCTACGCTGAAATCGTGAGTGGAGGTCCGAAAACGACCGCCCAAGTGTGTACACAATGCAACCTGAGATAAAACTCGCCCAGACCTACACATCGGGCGTCCTGAGATAAATTCCAAACGCGCTGAAATCGTGTGAGGAACGGGACACTCAAACCACGCTGAAATCGTGAGAGTAGATCCAACACAACCGACCAGGTGCGTACACAACACAACTTGAGATGATTTCCAAACACGCTGAAACCGTGTGAGGAACGGGACACTCAAGCCACGCTGAAATCGTGAGAGGAGGTCCAACCCATCCGCCCAGGTGCGTACACAACACAACTTGAGATGAATTCCAAACACGCTGAAATCGTGTGAGGAACGGGACACTCAATCCATGCTGAAATCGTGAGAGTAGATCCAACACAACCGCCCAGGTGCGTACACAGCACAACCTGAGATGAATTCCAAACATGCCACTACTACAAAAATAGTTAAGGATCACACTTTGACAAAAAAAAAGATCTCACTTTTATTGGAAGTGTGCTAAAAAAAATTAGATTGATATTTTAATCACACTTAATTTGATTGAGTGTGATAATATTTATTTTTTATATCACTTTTCAATTAAGTGTGATTATATATTTATATTTTTAATCACTCCTTCTAATTAAAGGTGATTATATATACACTACTACCTTTTAATCACACTTTTTAAACAAGTGTGATTATATATATATTTTTTAATCACACGTTCTAATTAAAGTGTGATTATTTATATATTTTTTAATCACGCCTTCTAATTAAAGTGTGATTATATATATACTACTACTTTTTAATCACACTCCCTAAATAGGTGTGATTGTATAAAATATTTCAATTTGATTTTTATATAAAATATACAATTCCCAAATCCGCGCCTCTATTCTACCCATGAATGATAGAGATGACTCACTACTAGAAAATGAGGCTTTAGACATGGAATTTTTTCACCCATTTTTTCATCTTTCTATCTCTCTGTCTCTGTCTCTCTTCTCTCTCTCTTTCTCTCACACTCTCACTCATCACTCTTCTCTGTCTGTCTGTCTGTCTCTCTCTCTTTCTCTCTGTCTATCTCTCTCATCTCTCTCTTCTCTATCTCTCTTCTCGTTATCTCTCTCGCTCATCTCTCTCTCTCTCTCTCTCTCTCTCTCTCGTTTATCTCTTTTTGCTCTTTTTTTCTCTCCCTCTCTCTTTGTCTATATCTTTTCACCTATTTTTTCATCTTCCTCTCTCTCTTCTCTTTCTCTCTCTCACTCATTACTCTTTTCTTTCTGTCTATCTGTCTCTCTCTCTCTCTCTCTGTGCCTCTCACTCATCTATCTCTTCTCTCATCTCTTTTCTCTCTCTGTCTCTTTCGTTCATTTCTCTTCTCTCTATCTCTCTCATATTTCTCTGTCTCTCTCGCTCATCTCTCTTCTCTCTCTCTCTCGTTCATCTCTCTTCTCTCTATGTCTCTCTCGCTCTTCTCTCTTCTCTCTATCTCTCTCTCGTTCATCTCTCTTCTCTCTCTATCTTTTTTCTGTCTCTCACTCTCTATCTTTTTGTCCCTCTCTCTCTCTTCTCTTTCTCTCTCTCTTTCTCTCCCACTATGTTCGCGTTGCTCACTCTCTCCCTTCTGTCTTCTCTATTTACTGAGCTCCCTCTCGATTTATCTATCCACTACAAGAAAATGCACTTTTAGCGACCACTTTGTCTCTCTCTTGCTCATCACTCTGTCTTTGTCTCTCTCTCTCTCTCTCTCTCTCTCTCCTCTATCTATCTCTCACTCATTTGATTTGATTAAGTGTGATAATATTTATTTTTTATGTCACTTGTCAATTAAATGTGATTATATATATATATATATTAATCACACCTTCTAATTAACATGTGATTAAAGATCAACTAAGAAAAATTAAAAATATCTCACTTTTATTAAAAGTGTGATTAAAAAAATTAAAATGATTTTTAATCACACTTAATGTAATGAGTGAGATAATATTTTTTTTAATCACACAATTTAAATAAGTGTAATTATATATATATTCTAATTCAAAGTAATTGTAAATACATTCCCACACACACAATCAATTCCCAATCAACCCAAATTCATATCCCCAAAACATCTCATTCGACTATGTCTACCTCTTATTGCTTCTCACCTTACCGATCGCCTCCGCCTCCGCTGCTACTAGCGTTGCCAATCGCCACCGCCGCTAGCCCTATCGGTCACCGTCGATCTTCTCCTCTTAGATCGCCTCACCGTTGGCCGATTTGGTAAGTTTGTTTTTGCTTTCTCTTTCCTCTCTCTCTCTTTGCTATTTGCTTTCTCTCTCTCTCTCTCTCTATGCTTTTGTCTCCCTCACTAAGTTCAATATCTTGTGGAGGACGGTCTTTGATTGTTTGAGGGCACCGTAGAGACATTTTTATAATCTTCACATTTTTGAAATCTTTGCAATATCCATTCATATGGATCTCAGTAGTGCATCACCTTTCTGTGAAGTGAATTCCTAATTATTGACTAGGCATTTGATGAAAGGTAACTGCTGCAAAAAGGCCAAAGAATAGTGCATTAGAAATTGATCTAGATTTCGAGCACAATGTGAAACCTGCCCCTATAATCACAGAGGTATGATTAGCGAGAGTTTGGTTCATTTATACATACAGACAAGCTTCAAAGAAGTCGAGCTGCAACTATTCATGAGCAGTTTGGTTCACTTGCAGCCCTACCCTAGTCAAACAGATAATAGTTTGCCAATAATACTCACTGCCAAGGGTCACTTACAAATATAAGATGTTATTCGTGATTTCTAATTTATGTTGTGGAAAACTGTATTATTTGCTGTCACGGGTCACTTACAAATATAAGATGTTATTCGTGATTTCTAATTTATGTTGTGGAAAACTGTATTATTTGCTGTCACAGGAGTTCTGAAGTATGCTATCATGAAAAACACTTTCTTCAATGAAAAGTAGCATAATGCCCCAAACTTTAGTAGAATTCCTGGACATTACTATTTTACCTTGTCATTCCTGTTATGGTACACTTCTATGAATCCTATTGTTTTATCATTTTGTTCAAATGTTATTTTCTTTTCTTACTTGTGATACTCACTATTAGTGTTGCTCAAGCATTGTTGATTGTTACTATACCAGCTTGTTATGGTATACATCTATGAATCCCCTTGTGTAGACACCCCATTTTTGACCGACCTTAAGACTCAGACGTCACCAGTTGAGCGTTTGGTGATGTTGCATAATGTGCTCGTTCAGAAGTTTCAGAGTTGCGGCCGTGAGCCCTGCCTCCGGACTTCCGAACCTTCTTTTGTACTTTGCCTCGGTTTGCGAACCAGGCTCGGTTTTCTTTGTTTCTTTTCCTGAGGGAAGGGAGAGGTCCCGTAAACCATCTCTCAATCTCCGTAGGCTACATTTGGTGGCCGTAGGCCATTTTTCCCATTTCGGAGTCCGGTTTCCGGTTTTCAGAGCCGTCAGGCCGTGTGCCTCGGTTCGGGACCGCTTAACCATCTCCTATTGCTCCAGTTTTTGGCATACTTCCTTTGTGCTCCCTTTTGAGGGACACTGGGGGCTGAGAAACCCACTTCGTGGCCGAACGCCACTTTCGGTGCTTAACAGCCCATTTTCGGGACCCCGAACTGCGCGTTTTGGCCCCCGAACATTCGTTTTGCAACGGTTTCCGTTCATTTTTGGCAGGTACCTCTGTTTTATCACCAGGGAGGTCACTGAAGGGTGGGAGGCCAGCAATTGTTGCAGCAACCAGTTATACATCCTCCTACGCCCTCCGACGCCCCGTTTTTCGCACTTCCGGGCTAATGTTGAACACCTTGGGCCCATTTTCTTGAACTTTGAACCACATATTTGTGATGTACACACATGGGAAGATCCTAAAAGTTGGTGGCCGGCCATTATTGCTACTTGACCCTTTTGACCCCCTCCTTCCGAGCTAATGTTGAACACCTTGGGCCCATTTTCTTGAACTTTGAACCACATATTTGTGATGAACACACATGGGAGGACCCTAAAAGTTAGTGGCCGGCCATTAATGCTACTTGACCCTTTTGAAACCCCTCTTTCCGAGCTAATGTTGAACCCCTTGGACCCACTTTCTTGGACTTTTGACCACAGGGTTGTGTTGTACACACATGGGAGGACACCATCAGTTGGTGGCCGGCCATTATTGCTACTTGACCCTTTTGACCCCCTCCTTCCGAGCTAATGTTGAACACCTTGGGCCCATTTTCTTGAACTTTGAACCACATATTTGTGATGAACACACATGGGAGGACCCTAAAAGTTAGTGGCCGGCCATTAATGCTACTTGACCCTTTTGAAACCCCTCTTTCCGAGCTAATGTTGAACCCCTTGGACCCACTTTCTTGGACTTTTGACCACAGGGTTGTGTTGTACACACATGGGAGGACACCATCAGTTGGTGGCCGGCCAGAAAATCCGATTGACCCTTTTGACCCCTAGCTGGCTGGCTAGGGGGTGTGGCCGGCCGGCCACCTGCAGCAAAAGTACCAGGCCGGCCGAGCTCCTTGCACTGTGCACTTTACAGCTGTGGAGCTTTATCCCCCAGAAAAGATCTTTATCCGGGGGATATTTTGTGGGGGAAAGTTACCCTCCTTTTCCCCCACCTTTACACCCCCTTCTTGGCCTTTATAACAAGCAAGATATATCATATGTTGGGGTTAGAAAACTTCACCTTCAAGCTTCCATACATAACTCCATCTCTATACCTCTCATTTCCTTGAAAATCTCTAAGTCCCTAAGCACCATTTCTTCTACACCACCAAGCTCTACCACCACCACCTCATTTCCAGCAACAAGGAAGGCTTCTCAAAGGCTAAAGAAGCTGCAAATTGGTCCAAGAAGCAACAAAAGCTTTTGTCTTCAAGGGTAAGTAACACTTCTCCTCTTTTGACCCTTTTTCTTGATCCATTTGTAAGCCTTTCATGCTTTTTGTTTCAAGCTCCGGCCCTAACTGAAAGGGGCCCTCTTTTGAGCTCATCTTCACTTTTCATTAAGGGCTCAACCCTGTTTGAGCCCTCCATGATGCACTTGCTTCATTGATCTTCTTATATGTCATAATCTTGCATGCTATTTTTGGCCCACGAGTAATCTGTTTTTGAGCATGATGTAATCTGTGAATGTGCTTATTTTTGGCCCTTATTCAACATTGTTGAAGGGCCCTTCACCATTTGGTGCCTCCATGTATCACTTGTAGTTATATCCCTTATTTGGCCCCATTTTTGCATAAATTGGCAGCCCCCTTTGCTTCTGTTTTTGGACCTTGGTCCGAACTGAAAGTGGCCTTGTTGTGGCCTATACTTCATGTTTCATTAAAAATTTTTTTCTTTTTGGTGATTATTTTGTATACTTCATGTTATAGCACCTTTTGAGCCTCAATCTTGTGCCTTTTTTTAGCATGTTTGTATATTGATTCGAGGCTTTCCATATACTGTAAACATTCATATTTTTGGTCCCTCTTCAATGTTGTAGAAGGAAATTTTTCAGTTTGGATTTTGCTTATATCACTTGCTTCATTACCCCTCTTTTGGCCCCTATTCTTGCATGCCATTTTTGCCATACCTATGCTTGCTGTTTGGCCATGTTTATAACTGTGAAAATACTTTTTTTGGGACTTCCTAGCTTCTGTCTTTGCATTACATGTCCATATTGTGCATGTTTGGCATAGCTATAGGCCATTTCGGGTGCCTAAATTCGCATTTCGGGACAATTCCATGTTTTTGGTGTCATTTCGCCTCATTTCGGGACTGTTTTCCCCCATTTTTCATTACTGAAATTCTGTTAGAATGATTGCTTTCCATTTTCATGACATTTGCATTGCATTTGCCATCGCCTCGGTTTGCGTGCCCGTGTGCACGCATTTCGAGGCACCCATTTTTTATCCATCGGCAACCTATGTGAGTGTGGCTGAGGCTCACTCATGTTGGTATAAGCCCATATCATATTTTCATGGCATTTGCATTGCATTTGCCATTGCCTCGGTTTGCGTGCCCGTGTGCACGCATTTCGAGGCACTCCTTTTTCATCCATCGGCATCCTATGTGAGTGTGGCTGAGGCTCACTCATGTTGGTATAAGCCCATATCATATTTTCATGACATTTGCATTGCATTTGCCATCGCCTCGGTTTGCGTGCCCGTGTGCACGCATTTCGAGGCACCCCTTTTTTATCCACCGGCATCCTATGTGAGTGTGGCTGAGGCTCACTCATGTTGGTATAAGCCCATATGACATTTTCATGTCATTTGCATTGCGTATGCCATTGCCTCGGTTTGCGTGCCCGTGTGCACGCATTTCGAGGTTATTCATTTTCATCCGTCAGCATCCTATGTGAGTGTGGCTGAGGCTCTCTCATGTTGGTATAAGCCCATATCATGTTTTCATGTCATCGCATCGTATTCTGCCATCGCCTCGGTTTGCGTGCCCGTGTGCACGCATTTCGAGGCACTTTATTTTTATCTGCCAGCCATTTATGTGAGTGCGAATGAGGCCCTCTCATATTAGTGTAAGCCCATATCACATTTTCATGTCATTTAGATCACATTCTGTCATTTTCTCAGATTGCGTGCCCGTGTGCACGCATTTCGAGGCATCTCATTTTTACAGCATAGTGCATAATAGGTTGTATCTTAGATCACATTCTGTCATTTTTTCAGTTTGCGTGCCCGTGTGCACGCATTTCGAGGCATGTCATTCCATAGCATTGTGTATGTTAGGATTGTATCTTAGTTGCATTTCATGCATATCATGCATATTGCATCGTGTTCGGGATAGGAGTTTACCCGGGCACGGGAAACGAGGTACATTTCGTACTCCGAGTGACGGAATGTGTCTCAATTCCCCAATCACCGACACTCCGGATTATCCATGATGGAGTTAGGTTTTAGCTGTATTTTCATGTGCATTCATTTTATATTGAGTTGTGCATTTCGACTCCTTGGCCATCATGCCTCGGTATGCGTGATTGGTGGCACGAGGATCGAGACATGCATACATCTGTGCAAATACATTGCTATGCTTTCCATAACATTGAGTATGTTAGGATTATATCTTAGTTGCATTTCATGCATATCATGCATATTGCATCATGTCCGGAATAGGAGTTAGCCCAGGCACGGGAAACGAGGTACATTCC
>NW_021025520.1:83360-96073 GCF_004153795.1 Camellia sinensis
GAATTCCAAACACGCTGAAATCGTGTGAGGAACGGGACACTCAAGCCACGCTGAAATCGTGAGAGGAGGTCCAACCCATCCGCCCAGGTGCGTACACAACACAACTTGAGATGAATTCCAAACACGCTGAAATCGTGTGAGGAACGGGACACTCAATCCATGCTGAAATCGTGAGAGTAGATCCAACACAACCGCCCAGGTGCGTACACAGCACAACCTGAGATGAATTCCAAACACGCTGAAATCGTGTGAGGAACGGGACATTCAAACCACGCTGAAATTGTGAGAGGAGGTCCAACACAACCGCCCAGGTGCGTACACAACACAACCTGAGATGAATTCCAAACACGCTGAAATCGTGTGAGGAACGGTTCTCAAACCACGCTAAAATCATGAGATGAGGTCCAACACAACCGCCCAAGTGCGTACACGACATAACCTGAGATGAATTCCAAACACGCTGAAATCGTGTGAGTAACGGGACACTCATACCACGCTGAAATCGTGAGAGGAGGTCAAACACAATCGGCCAGGTGCGTACACAACACAACCTGAGATGAATTCCAAACACGCTGAAATCGTGTGAGGAACGGGACACTCATACCACGCTGAAATCGTGTGAGGAGGTCCAACACAATCGTCCAGGTGCATACACAACACAACCTGAGATAAATTGCAAACACGCTGAAATCGTGTGAGGAACGAGACACTCAAACCACGTTGAAATCGTTAGAGGAGGTCCGAAAACGACCGCCCAAGTGTGTACACAACGCCACCTGAGATAAAACTCGCCCAGACCTGCACATCGGGCGTCCTGAGATAAATTCCAAACGCGCTGAAATCGTGTGAGAGAAGGGACACTCAAACCACGCTGAAATCGTGAGAGGAGATCAAACACAACCGCCCAGGGGCGTACACAACACAACCAGAGATGAATTCCAAACATGCTAAAATTGTGTAAGGAACGGGACACCCAAACCACGCTAAAATCGTAAAAGGAGGTCCAACACAACCGCCCAGGTGCGTACACAACACGACCTGAAACGAATTCCAAACAAGCTATAATCGTGTAAGGAACGGGAATTTTAAGCCACGCGGAAATCGTGAGAGGGGGTCCGAAAACGACCGCCCAAGTGTGTACACAACGCAACCTGAGATAAAACTCGCCCAGACCTACACATCAGGCGTCCTGGGATAAATTCCAAACGCGCTGAAATCGTGTGTGGAACGGGACACTCAAACCACGCTGAAATCATGAGAGTAGATCCAACACAACCGACCAGGTCCGTACACAACACAACATGAGATGAATTCCAAACACGCTGAAATCGTGTGAGGAACGGGACACTCAAGCCACGCTGAAATCTTGAGAGGAGGTCCAACCCATCCGCCCAGGTGCGTACACAACACAACTTGAGATGAATTCCAAACACGCTGAAATCGTGTGAGGAACGGGACACTCAATCCATGCTGAAATCGTGAGAGTAGATCCAACACAACCGCCCAGGGGCATACACAGCACAACCTGAGATGAATTCCAAACATGCTGAAACCGTGTGAGGAATGGGACACTCAACCCACGATGAAATCGTGAGAGGAGGTCCCACCCAACCGCCTAGGTGCGTACACAACCCAACCTGAGACGAATTCCAAACACGCTGAAATCGTGAGAGGAGGTCCAAAAACAAATCGCTTGGGTGGATACACAACACAACCTGGGATAAATTCCAAAATCGCTAAAATCGTGTGAGGAAAGGGACACTCAACCCACGCTGAAATCATGAGAGGAGGTCCGAAAACAACCGCCCAGGTGTGTACACAACGCAACCTGAGATAAAACCCGCCCAAGCACGCACATCAGGCGTCCTGAGATAAATTTCAAACACGTTGAAATCGTGTGAGGACGGGACACTCAAACCATGCTGAAATCGTGAGAGTAGGTCCAACACAACTTCCAAGGTGCGTACACAACAAAACCAGAGATGAATTACAAACACGCTGAAATCGTTAGAGGAACGGGACACTCAAACCACGCTAAAATCATGAGAGGAGGTCTAACACAACCGCCCAGGTGCGTACACAACATGACCTGAGATGAATTCCAAACACGCTGAAATCATGTGAGGAACGGGACACTCAAACCACGATGAAATCGTGAGAGGAGGTCGAACACAACCGCCCAGGTGCGAACACAACACAACCTGAGATGAATTCCAAACATGCTGAAATCGTGTGAGGAATGGGACACTCAAACCACGTTGAAATCGTGCGAGGAGGTCCAACATAAGCGCCCAGGTGCGTACAGAACACAACCTGTGATGAATTCCAAACATGCTAAAATCGTGTGAGGAACGGGACACTCAAACCACGCTGAAATCGTGAGAGGAAGTCCGAAAACAACCACCTAAGTGTGTACACAACGCAACCAGAGAAAAAAATCGCCGAGGCCCGCACATCAGGCGTCCTGAGATAAATTCCAAACACGCTGAAATCGTGTGAGGAACGGGACACTCAAACCACGCTGAAATCGTGAGAGGAGGTCCAACACAACCGCCCAGGTGCGTTTGCAACACAACCTTACTTGAATTCCAAACACACTGAATCCGTGTGCGGAACGGGACAGACAACCCACGCTGAAATCATGAGAGGATGTCCAACCCAACCGCCCAGGTGCGTACACAACACAACCTGAATTGAATTCCAAACACACTAAAATTGTGTGAGGAAAGGGACACTCAAACCACGCTGAAAATCGTGAGAGGAGGTCCAACTCAACCGCCCAGGTGCATACACAACGCAACCTGAGATGAATTCCAAACACACTGAAATCTTGTGAGGAACGGGACACTTAAACCACGCTGAAATCGTGATAGGAGGTCCAACACAACTGCTCAGGTGCGTACACAACACAACCTGAGATGAATTCCAAACACGCTGAAATCGTGTGAGGAACGGGACACTCAACCCACGCTGAAATCATGAGAGGAGGTCTAACCCGACCGCCGAGGTGCGTACACAACACAACGTGAGATGAATTCCAAGCACGCTAAAATCAAGTGCGGAAATGGACACACAAACCACGTTGAAATCGTGAGAGGAGGTTCGAAAACAAACCGCCTAGGTGCATACCCAACACAACCTGAGATAAATTCTAAAAACGATAAAATTGTGTGAGGAAAGAGACACTCAAACCACGCTGAAATCGTGAGAGAAGGTCCGAAAACAACCGCCCAGGTGTGTACACAACGTAACCTGAGATAAAACCCGCCCAAGCCCGCACATCAGGTGTCCTGAGATAAATTTCAAACACGCTGAAATCGTGTGAGGATGGGACACTTAAACCACGTTGAAATCGTGAGAGCAGGTCTAACACAACCGCCAAGGGGCGTACACAACACAACCTGAGATGAATTCCAAACACGCTAAAATCATGTGAGAAACAAGACACTCAAACCATACTAAAATCATGAGAGGAGGTCTAACACAAACGCCCAGGTGCGTACACAACACAACCTGAGATGAATTCCAAACATGCTGAAATCGTGTGAGGAACAGGACACTCAAACCACGGTAAAATTGTGGGAGGAGGTCCAACACAAATGCCCAAGTGCGTACACAACACAACCTGAGATGAATTCCAAACACGCTGAAATCGTGTGAGGAACGGGACACTTAAACCACGCTGAAATAGTGTGAGGAGGTCCGAAAACAACCGCCCAGGTGTGTACACAACGTAACCTGAGATAAAACCCGCCCAAGCCCGCACATCAGGCGTCCTGAGATAAATTTCAAACACGCTGAAATCATGTGAGGATGGGACACTAAAACCACGCTGAAATCGTGAGAGCAGGTCTAACACAACCGCCAAGGTGCGTACACAACACAACCTGAGATGAATTCCAAACACACTAAAATCGTGTGAGAAACGGGACACTCAAACCACACTAAAATCATGAGAGGAGGTCTAACACAAACGCCCAGGTGCGTACACAACACAACCTGAGATGAATTTCAAACATGCTAAAATCGTGTGAGGAACAGGACACTCAAACCACGCTAAAATTGTGAGAGGAGGTCCAACACAAACGCCCAAGTGTGTACACAACACAACCTGAGATGAATTGCAAACACGCTGAAATCGTGTGAGGAACGGGACACTCAAACCATGCTGAAATCGTGAGAGGAGGTCCAACTCAACCGCCCAGGTGCGTTCGCAACACAACCTGAGATGAATTTGCAACACGCTGAAACCATATGAGGAACGGGGCACTCAAACAACGCTGAAATCGTGAGAGGAGGTCCAACACAACCGCCCAGGTACGCGCACAACACAATCCGAGAAGAATTCCAAACACGCTGAAATTGTGTGAGGAACGGGACACTTAAACCACGCTAAAATAGTGAGAGAAGGTCCGAAAACAACCGCCCAGGTGTGTACACAACTCAACCTGAGATAAAAGCCGCCCAAGCCCGCATATCAAGCGTCTTGAGATAAATTTCAAACACGCTGAAATCGTGTGAGGACGGGGCACTCAAACCACGCGAAAATCGTGAGAGCAAGTCCAACACAACCACCAAGGTGCGTACACAACACAACCTTAGACGAATTCAAAACATGCTGAAATCGTGTGAGGAACGGGACACTCAAACCACACTAAAATCATGAGAGGAGGTCTAACACAAACGCCCAGGTGCGTACACAACACAACCTGAGATAAATTCCAAACATCCGGAAATCGTGTGAGGAACATGACACTCAAACCACCCTAAAATTGTGAGAGGAGGTCCAACACAACCGCCCAGGTGCGTACACAACACAACCTGAGATGAATTCCAAACACGCTGAAATCGTGTGAGGAACGGGGCGCTCAAACCACGCTAAAATCATGAGATGAGGTCCAACACAACCGCCCAAGTGCGTACACGACATAACCTGAGATGAATTCCAAACACGCTGAAATCGTGTCAGTAACGGGACACTCATACTACGCTGAAATCGTGAGAGGAGGTCCAACACAATCACCCAGGTGCGTACACAACACAACCTGAGATGAATTCCAAACACGCTGAAATCGTGTGAGGAACGGGACACTCATAGCACGCTGAAATCGTGAGAGGAGGTCCAACATAATCGCCCTGGTGCGTACACAACACAACCTGAGATAAATTGCAAACACGCTGAAATCGTGTAAGGAACGAGACACTCAAACCACGCTGAAATCGTGAGAGGAGGTCCGAAAACGACCGCCCAAGTGTGTACACAATGCCACCTGAGATAAAACTCGCCCAGACCTGCACATCGGGCGTCCTGAGATAAATTCCAAACGCGCTGAAATCGTGTCAGAAACGGGACACTCAAACCACGCTGAAATCGTGAGAGTAGATCCAACACAACCGCCAATGTGCGTACACAAGACAACCTGAGAAGAATTCCGAACACCCTGAAACCGTAAGAGGAACGGGACACTCAACCAACGCTGAAATCGTGAGAGGAGGTCCAACCCAACCGTCCAGGTGCGTACACAACGCAACCTGAGATGAATTCCAAACTCGCTGAAATCGTGTGAGGAACGGGACTCTCAATCCACGCTGAAATCGTGAGAGTAGATCCAACACAACCGCCCAGGTGCGTACACAGCACAACCTGAGATGAATTCCAAACACGCTGAAACCGTGTGAGGAACGGCTCACTTAACCCACGATGAAATCGTGAGAGGAGGTCCAACCCAACCTTCCAGGTGCGTACACAACACAACCTGAGACGATTTCCAAACACGCTAAAATCGTGAGAGGAGGTCCGAAAACAAATCGCATGGGTGCATACACAACACAACCTGGGATAAATTCCAAAAACGCTATAATCGTGTGAGGAAAGGGACACTCAAACCATGCTGAAATCGTGAGAGGAGGTCCGAAAACAATCGACCAGGTGTGTACACAACGCAACCTGAGATAAAGCCAGCCCAACACGCACATCAGGCGTCCTGAGATAAATTTCAAACACGCTGAAATCGTGTGAGGACGGAACACTCAAACCATGCAGAAATCGTGAGAGTAGGTCCAACACAACTTCCAAGGTGCGTACACAACACAACCAGAGATGAATTACAAACACGCTATAATCGTGTGAGGAACGGGACACTCAAACCACACTTAAATCATAAGAAGAGGTCTAACACAACCGCCCTGGTGCGTACACAACACGACTTGAGATGAATTCCAAACACGCTGAAATCGTATGAGGAACGGGACACTCAAACCACGATGAAATCGTGAGAGGAGGTCCAACAGAACCGCCCAGGTGCGTACACAACAGAACCTGAGATGAATTCCAAACATGCTAAAATTGTGTGAGGAATGGGACACTCAAACCACGCTGAAATCGTGAGAGGAGGTCCAACACAATCGCCCAGGTGCGTAAACAACACAACCTGAGATGAATTCCAAACACGCTGAAATCGTGTGAGGAACGGGACACTCAAACCACGCTGAAATCGTGAGCGGAAGTCCGAAAACAACCACCCAAGTGTGTACACAACACAACCTGAGAAAAAACTCGCCCAGGCCCGCACATCAGGCGTCCTGAGATAAATTCCAAACACGCTGAAATCGTGTGAGGAACGGGACACTCAAACCACGCTGAAATCGTGAGAGGAGGTCCAACACAACCGCCCAGGTGCGTTTCCAACACAACCTGACATGAATTCCAAACACGCTGAAACCGTGTGCAGAATGGGACACTGAACCCACGCTGAAATCGTAAGAGGATGTCCAGCCCAACCGCCCAAGTGCGTACACAACACATGTATTGAATTCCAAACACGCTAAAATTGTGTGAGGAAAGGGACGCTCAAACCACGCTGAAATCGCGAGAGGAGGTCCAACTCAACTGCCCAGGTGCGTACACAACACAACATGAGATGAATTCCAAACATGCTGAAATCGTGCGAGGAACGGGACACTTAAACCACGGTGAAATCGTGAGAGGAGGTCCAACACAACTGCACAGTTGCGTACACAACTCAACCTGAGATGAATTCCAAACACGCTGAAATCGTGTGAGGAACGGGGCAATCAAACCACACTAAAATCATGAGATGACGTCCAACACAACCGCCCAAGTGCGTACACAACATTAACTGAGATGAATTCCAAACACGCTGAAATCGTGTGAATAACGGGACACTCATACCACGCTGAAATCGTGAGAGGAGGTCCAACACAATCGCCCAGGTGCATATACAACACAACCTGAGATGAATTCCAAACACACTAAAATCGTGTGAGGAACGGGACACTCTTACCACGTTGAAATCGTGAGAGGAGGTCCAACACAATCGCCCAGGTGCGTACACAACACAACCTGAGATGAATTGCAAACACGTTGAAATCGTGTGAGGAACGAGACACTCAAACCACGCTGAAATCGTGAGAGGAGGTCTGAAAACGACCGCCGCTGTGTGTACACAGCGCCACCTGAGATAAAACTCGCCCAGACCGGCGCATCGGGCGTCCTGAGATAAATTCTAAACGCGCTGAAATCGCGTGAGAAATGGGACACTCAAACCACACTGAAATCGTGGGAGTAGATGCAACACAACCGCCAAGGTGCGTACAGAAGACAACCTGAGAAGAATTCCAAACACGCTGAAACCGTGTAAGGAACGGGACACTCAACCAACACTGAAAACGTGAGAGGAGGTCCAACCCAACCGCCCAGGTGCGTACACAACGCAACCTGAGATGAATTCCAAACTCGCTGAAATCGTGTGAGGAACAGGACACTCAATCCACGCTGAAATCGTGAGAGTAGATCCAACACAACCGCCCAGGTTCGTACACAGGACAACCTGAGATGAATTCCAAACACGCTGAAACCGTGTGAGGAACGGGACACTTAACCCACGACGAAATCGTGAGAGGAGGTCCAACCCAACCGCCCAGGTGCGTGCATAACACAACTTGAGACGAATTCCAAACACGCTGAAATCGTGAGAGGAGGTCCGAAAACAAATCGCTTTGGTGCATACACAACACAACCTAGGATAAATTCCAAAAACGCTATATTCGTGTGAGGAAAGGGACACTGAAACCATACTAAAATCGTGAGAGGAGGTCCGAAAACAGCCGCCCAGGTGTGTACACAATGCAACCTGAGATAAAACCCGCCAAAGCACGCACATCAGGCGTCCTGAGATAAATTTCAAACACGCTGAAATCGTGTGAGGACGGGACACTCAAACCATGCTGAAATCGTGAGAGGAGGTCCAACACAACTTCCAAGGTGCGTACACAACACAACCAGAGATGAATTACAAACACGCTGCAATCGTGTGAGGAACGGGACACTCAAACCACACTAAAATCACGAGAGGAGGTCTAACACAACCGCCCAGGTGCGTACACAACACGACCTGAGATGAATTCCAAACACGCTGAAATCGTATGAGGAACGGGACACTCAAACCACGATGAAATCGTGAGAGGAGGTCCAACACAAAAGCCCAGGTGCGTACACAACACAACCTGAGATGAATTCTAAACATGCTGAAATCGTGTGAGGAATGGGACACTCAAACCACGCTAAAATCATGAGAGGAGGTCCAACACAATCGCCCAGGTGCGTACACAACACGACCTGAGATGAATTCCAAACACGCTGAAATCGTGTGAGGAACGGGACACTCAAACCACGCTGAAATCGTGATAGAAGTCCGAAAACAACCACCCAAGTGTGTACACAACACAACTTGAGAAAAAACTCGCCCAGGCCCGCACATCAGGCGTCCTGAGATAAATTCCAAACACGCTGAAATTATGTGAGGAATGGGACACTCAAACCACGCTGAAATCGTGAGAGGAGGTCCAACACAACCGCCCAGGTGCGTTTGCACCACAACCTGACATGAATTCCAAACACGCTGAAACCGTGTGCAGAATGGGACACTCAACCCACGCTTAAATCGTGAGAGGATGTCTAACCCAGCCGCCCAAGTGCGTACACAACACAACCTGAATTGAATTCCAAACACGCTAAAATTGTGCGAGGAAAAGGACATTCAAAGCACGCTGAAATCGCAAGAGGAGGTGCAACTCAACCGCCCAGGTGCGTACACAACACAATCTGAGATGAATTTCAAACACGTTGAAATCGTGCGAGGAACGGGACACTTAAACCACGCTGAAATCGTGAGAGGAGGTGCAACACAACTGCACAGTTGCGTACACAACACAACCTGAGATAAATTCCAAACAAGCTGAAATCGTGTGAGGAACAGGGCACTCAAACCACGCTAAAATCATGAGATAAGGTCTAACACAACCGCCCAAGTGCGTACACAACATAACCTGAGATGAATTCTAAACACGCTGAAATCGTGTGAGTAACGGGACACTCATACCACGCTGAAATCGTGAGAGAAGGTCCAACGCAATTGCCCAGGTGCGTACACAACACAACGTAAGATGAATTCCAAACACGCTGAAATCGTGTGAGGAACGGGACACTCATACCACGCTGAAATCGTGAGAGGAGGTCCAACACAATCGCCAGGTGTGTAGACAACACAACCTGAGATAAATTGCAAACACGCTGAAATCGTGTGAGGAACGAGACACTCAAACCACGTTGAAATCGTGAGAGGAGGTCCGAAAACGACCGCCCGAGTGTGTACACAACGCCACCGGAGATAAAACTCGCCCAGACCTGCACATCGGGCGTCCTAAGATAAATTCCAAACGCGCTGAAATCGTGTGAGAAACGGGAGACTCAAACCACGCTGAAATCGTGAGAGTAGATCCAACACAACCGCCAAGGTGCGTACACAAGACAACCTGAGAAGAATTCCAAACACGCTGAAACCGTGTGGGGAACGGGACACTCAACCAACGCTGAAATCGTGAGAGGAGGTCCAACCCAACCGCCCAGGTGCGTACACAACGCAACCAGAGATGAATTCCAAACTCGCTGAAAAGCGTGTGAGGAACGGGGCACTCAATCCATGCAGAAATTGTGAGAGTAGATCCAACACAACAGCCCAGGTGCGTACACAACACAACCTGAGATGAATTCCAAACACGCTGAAACCGTGTGAGGAACGGGACACTCAACCCACGATGAAATCGTGAGAGGAGGTCAAACACAACTGCCCAAGTGCGTACACAACACAACCTGAGACGAATTGCAAACACGCTGAAATCGTGAGAGGAGGTCCGAAAACAAATCGCTTGGGTGCATACACAACACAACCTGGGATAAATTCTAAAAACGCTATAATCGTGTGAGGAAAGGGGCACTCAAACCATGCTGAAATCGTGAGAGGAGGTCCGAAAACAACCGCCCAGGTGTGTACACAACGCAACCTGAGATAAAACCCGCCCAAGCACGCACATCAGGCGTCCTGAGATAAATTTCAAACACGCTGAAATCGTGTGAGGACGGGACACTCAAACCATGCTGAAATCGTGAGAGTTGGTCCAACCCAACTTCCAAGGTGCGTAAACAACACAACCAGAGATGAATTACAAACACGCTGAAATCGTGTGAGGAACGGGACACTCAAACGACACTAAAATCATGAGAGGAGGTCTAACACAACCGCCCAGGTACGTACACAACACGACCTGAGATGAATTCCAAACACGTTGAAATCGTATGAGGAACGGGACACTCAAACCACGATGAAATCGTGAGAGGAGGTCCAACACAACCGCCCAGGTGCGTACACAACACAACCTGAGATGAATTTTAAACAAGCTGAAATCGTGTGAGGAATGGGACACTCAAACCACGCTGAAATCGTGAGAGGAGGTCCAACACAATCGCCCAGGTGCGTACACAACACAACCTGAGATGAATTCCAAACACGCTGAAATCGTGTGAGGAACTGGACACTCAAACCACGCTGAAATCGTGATAGGAAGTCCGAAAACAACCACCCAAGTGTGTACACAACACAACCTGAGAAAAAACTCACCCAGGCCCGCATATCAGGCGTCTTGAGATAAATTCCAAACACGCTGAAATCGTGTGAGGAACGAGACACTCAAACCACGCTGAAATCGTGAGAGGAGGTCCAACACAACCGCGCAGGTGCGTTTGCAACACAACCTGACATGAATTCCAAACACGCTGAAACCGTGTACAGAATGGGACACTCAACCCACGCTGAAATCGTGGGAGGATGTCCAACCCAACCGCCCAAGTGCGTACACAACACAACCTAAATTGAATTCCAAACACGCTAAAATTGTGTGAGGAAAGGAACACTCAAACCACGCTAAAATCGCAAGAGGAGGTCCAACTCAACCGCCCAGGTGCGTACACAACACAACCTGAGATGAATTCGAAACACGCTGAAATCGTGCGAGGAACGGGACACTTAAACCACGCTGAAATCGTGAGAGGAGGTGCAACACAACTGCACAGTTGCGTACACAACACAACCTGAGATGAATTCCAAACACGCTGAAATCGTGGGAGGAATGGGGCACTCAAACCACGCTAAAATCATGAGATGAGGTCCAACACAACCGCCCAAGTGCGTACACAACATAACCTTAGATGAATTCCAAACACGCTGAAATCGTGTGAGCAACGGGGCACTCATACCACGCTGAAATCGTGAGAGGAGGTCCAACACAATCGCCCAGGTGCGTACACAACACAACCTGAGATGAATTCCAAACACGCTGAAATCGTGTGAGGAACGGGACACTCATACCACGCTGAAATCGTGTGAGGAGGTCCAACATAACCGCCCAAGTGCGTGCACAACACAACCTGAGTTGAATTCCAAACGCACTAAAATCGTGTGAGGAAAGGGACACTCAAACTACGCTGAAATCGCGAGAGGAGGCCCAACTCAACCTCCCAGGTACGTACACAACACAGCCTGAGATGAATTCCAAACACGCTAAAATCATGTGAGGAACAGGACACTCAAACCACGCTAAAATTGTGAGAGGAGGTCCAACACAACCGCCCAAATGCGTACACAACACAACCTGAGATGAATTTCAAACACGCTGAAACCGTGTGAGGAACGGGACACTCAAACACGCTGAAATCGTGTGAGGAACGGGACACTCATACCACGATGAAATCGTGAGAGGAAGTCCAACACAATCGGCCAGGTGCCTACATAACACAACCTGAAATGAATTCCAAATACGCTGAAATCTTGTGAGCAACCGGACACTCAAACCACGCTGAAATCGTGAGAGGATGTCTGAAAACGACCGCCCAAGTGTGTACACAACGCAACCTGAGATAAAACTCGCCCAGAACTGCACATCGGGCGTCCTGAGATAAATTTCAAATGCGCTGAAATCGTGTGAGGAACGGGACACTCAGACCACGCTGAAATCGTGAGAGTAGATAGAATATAGCCGCTCAGGTGCGTACACAACACGACCTGAGATGAATTCCAAAGACGCTAAAATCGTGTGAGGAAAGTGACACTCAAACCACGTTGAAATTGTGAGAGGAGGTTCGAAAACAAACCGCCTAGGTGCATACCCAACACAACCTGAGATAAATTCCAAAAACGCTAAAATCGTTTGAGGAAGGAGACACTCAAACCATGCTGAAATCGTGAGAGGAGGTCCAACACAACCGCCCAGGTGCGTACACAACATAACCTGAGATGAATTCCAAACACGCTAAAATCATGTGAGGAACAGGACACTCAAACCACGCTAAAATTGTGAGA
>NW_021025520.1:100760-201739 GCF_004153795.1 Camellia sinensis
CAACACAACCTGAGATGAATTCCAAACACGCTGAAACCGTGTGAGGAACGGGACACTCAACCCACGTTGAAATCGTGAGAGGATGTCCTACCCAACCGCCCAGGCGCATACACAACACAACCTGAGATGAATTCCAAACACGCTAAAATCGTGTGAGGAAAGGGACACTCAAACCACGCTGAAATCGCGAGAGGAGGTTCGAAAACAAACCGCCTAGGTGCATACCCAACACAGCCTGAGATAAATTCCAAAAATGCTAAAATCGTGTGAGGAAAGGGACACTCAAACCGCGCTGAAATCGTGAGAGGAGGTCCGAAAATAACCGCCCAGGTGTGTACACAACGCAACCTGAGATAAAACCCGCCAAAGCCCGCACATCAGGCGTCTTGAGATAAATTTCAGAGATGCTGAAATCGTGTGAGGACGGGACACTCAAACCTTGCTGAAATCGTGAGAGCAAGTCCAACATAACCCCCAAGGTGCGTACACAACACAACCTGAGATAAAACCCGCCCAAGCACGCACATCTGGCGTCCTGAGATAAATTTCAAACATGCAGAAATCGTGTGAGGACGGGACACTCAAACCACGCTGAAATCGTGAGAGCAGGTCCAACACAACCGCCAAGGTGCGTACAAAACACAACCTGAGATGAATTCCAAACACGCTGTAATTGTGTGAGGAACGGGACACTCAAACCACACTAAAATCATGAGTGGAGGTCTAAGACAAACGCCCAGGTACGTACACAACACAACCTGAGATGAATTCCAAACACGCTGAAATCGTGTGAGGAACAGAAGACTCAAATCACGCTAAAATTATAAGAGGAGGTCCAACACAAACGCCCAAGTGCGAACACAACACAACCTGAGATGAATTCCAAACACGCTGAATTCATGTGAGGAACGGGACACTCAAAGCACGCTAAAATCGTGAGAGTAGATCCAACAGAACCGCCCTGGTGCGTACACAACACAACCTGACATGAATTCTAAACACGCTGAAATCGTGTGAGGAACGAGACACTCAAACCACGCTGAAATCGTGAGAGGAGGTCCAACAGAACCGCCCAGGTGCGTACACAACATAAGCTAAGATGAATTCTAAACACGCTGAAATCGTGTGAGGAAAGGGTCACTCAAACCACGCTGAAATCGTGAGAGGAAGTCCAACACAATCGCCCAGGTGTGTACACAACACAACCTGAGATGAATTCCAAACACGCTGAAATCGTGTGAGGAACGGGACACTCAAACCACCGCTGAAATCATGAGAGGAGGTCCGAAAAGGACCGCCCAAGTGTGTACACAGCGCAACCTGAGATAAAACTCGCCCAGACCTGCACATCGGGCGTCCTGAGACAAATTCCAAATGCGCTGAAATCGTGTGAGGAACGGGACACTCAAACTTCGCTGAAATGGCGAGAGGAGGTCTAACTCAACCGCCCAGGTACATACATAACATAACCTGAGATGAATTCCAAATACGCTGAAATCATGTGGGGAACAGGACACTCAAACCACGCTAAAATTGTGAGAGGAGGTCCAACACAACCGCCCAAGTGCGTACACAACACAACCTGAGATGAATTCCTAACACGCTGAAATCGTGTGAGGAACGGAACACTCAAACCACGCTGAAATCTTGAGAGGAGGTCCGAAAACGACAGCCCAAGTGTGTACACAATGCAACCTGAGATAAAACTCTCCCAGACCTGCACATCGGGCGTCCTGAGATAAATTCCAAACGCGCTGAAATCGTGTGAGGAATGGGACACTCAAACCACGCTGAAATCATGTGAGTAGATCCAACACGACCGCCCAGGTGCGTACACAACACAACCTGAGATGAATTCCAAACACGCTGAAATCATGTGAGGAACGGGACACTCAAACCACGCTGAAATCGTGAGAGGATGTCCAATACAACCGCCCAAGTGCGTGCACCACACAACCTGAGTTAAATTCCAAACACGCTGAAATCATGTGAGGAACAGGACACTCAAACCACGCTAAAATTGTGAGACGAGGTCTAACACAACCGCCCAAGTGCGTACACAATACAACCTGACATGAATTGCAAACACGCTGTAATCGTGTGAGGAACGGGACACTCAAACCACGCTGAAATCGTGAGAGGAGGTCCAACATAACCGCCCAGGTGCGTTCGCAACATAACCTGAGATGAATTCCAAACACGCTAAAACCGTGTGAGGAACGGGACACTCAACCCACGTTGAAATCGTGAGAGGATGTCCTACCCAACCGCCCGGGCGCATACACAACACAACCTGAGATGAATTCCAAACACGCTAAAATCGTGTGAGGAAAGGGACACTCAAACCACGCTGAAATCGCGAGAGGAGGTTCGAAAACAAACCGCCTAGGTGCATACCCAACACAGCCTGAGATAAATTCCAAAAATGCTAAAAT
Source organism: Camellia sinensis (assembly GCF_004153795.1). Classification (NCBI taxonomy): domain Eukaryota; kingdom Viridiplantae; phylum Streptophyta; class Magnoliopsida; order Ericales; family Theaceae; genus Camellia; species Camellia sinensis. Next base: position 103,196 of record NW_021025520.1, read on the forward strand.
CGTGTGAGGAAAGGGACACTCATACCACGATGAAATCGTGAGAGGAAGTCCAACACAATCGGCCAGGTGCCTACATAACACAAGCTGAAATGAATTCCAAATACGCTGAAATCTTGTGAGCAACCGGACACTCAAACCACGCTGAAATCGTGAGAGGATTCCTGAAAACGACCGCCCAAGTGTGTACACAACGCAACCTGAGATAAAACTCGCCCAGAACTGCACATCGGGCGTCCTGAGATAAATTCCAAACGCGCTGAAATCGTGTGAGGAACGGGACACTCAGACCACGCTGAAATCGTGAGAGTAGATCCAATATAGCCGCCCAGGTGCGTACACAACACGACCTGAGATGAATTCCAAAGACGCTAAAATCGTGTGAGGAAAGGGACACTCAAACCACGTTGAAATTGTGAGAGGAGGTTCGAAAACAAACCGCCTAGGTGCATACCCAACACAACCTGAGATAAATTCCAAAAATGCTAAAATCGTTTGAGGAAGGAGACACTCAAACCATGCTGAAATCGTGAGAGGAGGTCCAACACAACCGCCCAGGTGCGTACACAACATAACCTGAGATGAATTCCAAACACGCTGAGAAAGGGAAAATTGAGATGCATATGTTTCTTTGAAGTAGCCCTGGTGATTCTTGGAGGAGGAGGTGAGGCAATAAGAGTAGATACAAAGACAGCAGGAGTAAGAGTTGGGATGACGGGGGTAATGAAGGCAATAGTAGTGGTCCCAGTCTCTTTGGACTTAGCTTGAGAGGACACATCTAGCCCTACCAACAGATCCCGATGAGAGATAGCTAGGAGCACCTCGATATTGGCTGTCTACCAATTCTGGTACCTCCTCAATGCAGTGCCGTGTAGGATGAAGGGAGTGAACTTGAATTCGACCAAGTCTTGTATCAACTTGGAAGTTACCTTATCCAGCCTAGTTCTTGGCACCTTCAGGTCTCTGGTTGCAAGGTTGGAGTTAGTTTGGCTATAGAGAGGGAAAAGAATTCTTTGAGTAAGCCCAAATTGCCTAGCAAATTGGGCAAGGTAGTAGGGTTCAACAATACACTTATAAGCTCGAAAGTTCAAAGTACCAATGTAGAACTCCCTTGGAATCAAAATCAAGGCCACATATCCCTGTAAATGGGGTTGGTGCAGGCATTGTCAGCTAGGAAAGTCCTCAGCCATGTTGGCCCTGTGTTAGCTGCACAGAGGCACAAGAAGGTGGAAATGAGGGAAACTGAAAGTTGATAGAAGAAAGTAAGGTAATAAGGAAAGTTAGAAGGGTAGAGTGAAACTATGGCATACTTCATTCCATAAGTGGTAGGGTCTTTCACCAAGAATCTCAAGAACCTGGAATGTAAGTCAGTGAAGTAAGCGAAAAGCCAGAGTTGCAACATCCAGAGTGGTCCTCCTTAGTTGGCATCGAGGGGTTTCTCATAAAACTAAGAGCAAGCTCTATATACATGACCCAATACATAAGGAGCTAATGATATCTTCTTAGCCGAAGCAAGAGCCTTGGCAATATGGGCGAATTCAAGCATAATCCTTTGTAAGGAGGTATAGAATAAAAATTTGTAGAGCTAATATAAGAGAAAAGAAAAGAACTCCCGATCAGTCACAGGGCATTCCTTTTTATTGTCAGACTTCAGAAAATCACTAAAGGAAGAAGCCAGAGGGGGGAATAGAGAAGGGAACATTAAGATCAGGATAATCAAGACTGAAAGGAGTACCAGCGGATGATAACCCTAGAAGATGGCACAAGTCAAGGACAATGGAGGCCATCATGCCACATCGAAATTGAAAGAAATTGAAAGTTGGGTTCCAAAAACAAAAAGCAGTAGGCATGAGAAAAGGGTCTTCAGGAATGAAAAACCTGGCTAGTCGAAAGGTGTCAAAGAAACAGAGTTCTTAGAGGTCCATCATCCTGGTAGGAACAACTCGGCCTTACCATTCCTCCCATTTTGGCCTCAATGTGGGCTAGCAGCGATGGGAACGGTTCATCTTCCAGCTTCCCCAATCAAGGCCACCCTCGTAAAGGAGGCATTGATCCTCCAAGCGCGAGAAGATGGGGTTTTAAACCTTTCTGTCCAAAGTTACCCATTTAATATAACTGGTTAAATGGACCCAAGTTCTAACCCATGTGTGATTAAGGCTTTTATTTTAAAATCCCTGAGAACACAAGGAAGAAAACTATCTCCGAGCCAGTATGTGGATACCTTATGATGGGGGGAAATACATTTCAAACATTCAGTTTGGCTTTGAAAATGGTTAATTGGCTTCGAAGCCAGTTTTCAATTACTTAGCGTAGCTTCAAAAATAGGTAGTTGGCTTCGAAGTCAGTTTTGTACCTTACATTCAAGCATAGTTGAGATTTATCCACTTCAGGAATCTTGGAGGTCTACTTTTAGACTTTCCAACGACGGAGATTTCCTTCGAAGGATCTTTGAAATGACCTATGATTAGAATATAATTCTTGCCTATTCTTTTAGCATAAATAAGCACTATGAAACCAGTTCTTGGTTGAGCAATATAGAAAGTCCAAGAGCCAAAGGACTTATCCTGCACTTTTGCTTAGGTAAGACCCTGCGAAGGTAAAAGTGGTCGTTCTTAAAGAGAAATTTCATACTTCGAAACACCTAAGCCAGGCCTCGAAGCAAGATTGGTCGGTTCGAAGTTGTTATTTTATGCAGGCTATGTTAGCCATATGCTTGGAGTGTGAAAGCCCAAGGCAAATATGGACATTCTTATGAGAAAGTCCATGTTTCGAAGCACTAAAACCAGGCATCAAAGCAAGTTGGTTGCTTTGAAAACTGTTATTCACATATTACATAGAAAAAGTAAGGAGTGAAGTTATATTCTTTATGGAATCAATCATGTAATTGGAATATAAAGCCAGATCATGGCAAATGAGATTTGAAGAACTCAGTTTTATTGATATGCAATATTTACATTGGGAAAACCTACTTGGTTACATTCTCAATTTCATAATAATAAGAAATGGAAAAAGTCACATGATCATGAAACTTTGTCCAGCAAAATTCAATAAATACATACTATTTTCCTGACCTATCTTTTATCCTATCTAAATTTGGTTTATCTAACTGATGAGCCCTTAGTTGGAAGAAGAGTTGTTGGGCCTTCATTTCAAATTTTGTTTGTCTAAGAGCCTTCTCTGTTTCATCCACTCCTCCTTTCTCATGTGCATCGCCCCATAATGGCATCTTCTCCATACTCTAAATCTTGGTTCTTAAAGCCTTCATATTCTTTAAGAACATTCTCTACTTTGTACTGAATTTGAATACGAGCAGCAAAGGTGTTCTCCAATAACTCACTGGTAATAAAAGCGTTTGTGTTCCAGTTGAGTAGAAGAGGAAGTTGATCCAAGAAAGCATGAAGCTCTACCTGGGCTATAGGGTTAAGGATGTGGCTTCAAGAGATAATATCATAGGACCACAATAAGTTCTTGTGAGGAATGTCATCTCGAAGAACTTTAAAGGATAAATGGGAAAAAACGGCAAGCAAAGTTTGGGCTCTATACTGTTGTTAAGCAGTATGAAGAATTGGGGCTTGGTAGGGAGCAAAATACTGGCTCTCGAAGATGGTGAGTTTTAGTTCTTCAACCTAGTTAGGATTGGAGAGCAGGGAAGAAACAGCTGAGTCCTCTCCAAATGAAGGTGGGAACTCAGGCTTGTTCACGCATTCTAGCCAATCAGAGGAGCAGAGTTTTGGTTTTTGGGCTAGGTGTGCAGGACTGATTCCCAAGGCCTTAACAAGATGTGGAGTCGTTTGCACTATTCTGGACGGCAAGGTGGAAGTATACCAAGCTGAAAAAAGTTCTCTTCAAGGCTGTGAAGACGGTTAAGGGGGATGTATGGATATATAACAGAACTGCGCATGGAGGGATGAATTGCAGTGGGATCATCAAATTTAGAGAATCGATGGTGGATTCGTTCCCTTGTTTGAGGTTGAGTAGGTGTGGGCCTAGCATCCCAGCCAGTATTTCCAGAGGACAATGAAGCAGCTTCATCCCATATAAAGTGTTTTAGAGTGGATGGAGAGCTTCTAAGATCCATTTTTGCAAATGCTTGGTGCAGAGGTTCATATGGTGCAAACGCTTCCATAACTTGTATAAATGGGGGTGGATAAATGTGGCCAATAAATGCATAAGGTTCTTTTGAGGTCAGTCATCATTGTCAAATACCTCATCGTATGCTTGATCAATGTAAGAGAAAGCTTGATTGGCCATTAGAGGCGTATCAGACTCTTCGTATTCACAAATAATGGAGGGGATGTTCAAAACATAAGGAAGGATTTAATAAAGTTCGACGCTTCACTTTTAAAAAGACAGTTATACTTCAGCCTAAGTCCATGCACGCCTATGACGTGGATAAAGTGCACTAATCCACTAATATCACCAAGTATTGAGTATATTAGTGCGGGGGTAATGTTGGCTATATATTTTGTACAGGCCAGACTCAGATTCAGAAACCAGTTTATTTATTTCGTTTTTCCTTTCCAGTTTTTACGTTTCTAGTTCTTTACATTTTCAGCACTTCAATTCATGTACTGCATTTCATTTCCTAGGAGTAGCTTTCAAGTAGTCGTTGCTGTAAATCTTTTCAAGGCTAGGTTATTTCAATGTAAGTTCCTGTTTACTCAATGAAATTCAGTTACTGAATTGTTTTGTACTTGTTATTTCTTATAAATTTCTCCTAAAACAAGCCATAAGTAAAAGTCCTTTTCATTGAAGTTGAAAGAACTTCAACATAATCATCTGATAATTGGTTAGCAATTAAAATTCTATAAGGACTGATTAATTCTTGTTGGCACGCTTAAATTTACACTATTAACTTTCAAAAGGCAAAAAAACCAACATAAGTATATTATTATGTCCGTTAACGATTTAATAAAAAAGACTAAAATATTCTTATATTTCATCATTTATTTAGAAGGCAAAATACATTTTAACTTCTTATACTTTATTCCATATGTAATTTATCCTCGTAAAATTTGAAAATGAATAATCTTTATTATCCAATACCCAATACATTAAATTACTAGTAAAAATTTAATAATGTAATCTTTGTTATATTTAGATTTTATTAGCATGTATCTTTTAAGGCATATATTAAGATATTTAACATGATTGTACATCTTTCATAAATTACTGCAAATAAAAATGGACAATTAAATTAAGCCTATTTAGGGCAGATATTAACAATATCCATCACATTTTTGTATTATAATTCATTTGTTATCTAATGAGACACACGTATCGATGTAATAAGCTTCACACTAATCCCACTAATATTTATCAGTTATAAATATGTTATATTAAATAACAAATTTAAATTTAAGAAGTTCGTGAGATCTAGGCTAGGTTATCTATACTATATATTAAGTAAAATTGAGTTTTTAACCTCAATTTTTTTGGGAGTTTCAATCTATCAATTTAAATTTTATAATTTTTTGATTTAAAAAAAAAAAACATTAACATTTATTAACTTCTCCCAACCCCCAAGTCTTACCCTCATAATAACACTTTAATACATAAAGAACAAGCATAAAAAAAAAAAAAATCTTTGAAATCCAACACATGAATTCCTTAAAAAGTCTCAACACATATAATTATTATCTCTCATAATAACAATTTAATGCATTAAGAACAAATATAAAAAAAAAATTCTTAAAAAGTTCAACACATATGATTTTTATCAAAATATTCAACTTTAATATAATATAAAAAAAGGAAAAAAAAGAAGACATTTAAAAAAAAAATTTAAAAATTGTAATTCACACATATAGATAATCTATATCTATACTCTATACTATATATTAAGTAAAATTGGATTTTTAACCCCAAACCTTGTGAGAGCTCTAATCTCTCAATCTAAATTTCTTGATTTTTAAAAAACCTTTGAAATCCAATACATATGAATTCCTTGAAAAGTCCCAACACATATAATTATTATCCCTCATAATAATACTTTAATACATTAAGAATAAGCATAAAAAAAATTTCTTGAAAAGTCTAACACATATAATTATTATCAAAATATTAAATTTTAATATAATATAATAAAAAAAGAAGACATTTAATTCCTTGAAAAGTCCAACACATATGATTATTATCAAAATATTAAACTTTAATATAATATAAAAAAGGAAAAAAAAGAAGACATTTAAAAAAAATATTTTAAAATCGCAATTCACATATATAGATAATTGTAAATATATAAAGTAAAAGGGGGTTTCTAAACCCCAAGCCTTGTGGGAGCTCCAATATCTCAATCTTAATTTTCTAAATTTTTTATTTAAAAGAAAACCTTAACATTTATTAATTTGGTCAAAATCCTATGATCAGCAATTATTAACTTTTTCCAATCCACATGCCTGCATTTATTGATTTGGTTAAAATCCCTGATTAGCATTTAAAATCCCCTCATACAAATAATTTAGATACAGCCCGTGCATAGTTACTGCAGTAGCTTTTTTAATTTCTTCTGTATACTATGGTTAGTGATAAGATTGTTAAATTATTTTTATAAAAAATCTTAAAACACATAATTTATATATTAAAAAAATTAAAACAAATATAAATATCTATAATTATTCCGTGCATAGCACCGGTGATAGGCTAATTAAAATATAATAAAATGAATGACTCTGTTAATTTTTTTTTTATAAAGTCTTCAGTATATATTATTTTTTTAAAAAAATTAAATCAATTTGATAATTATATATTTTATTGGATTTATTTTTGAAAAAAAGTTATAATACACGAGAACATTTTACACTAGCGAACTCCTCAGCACAACCATTGAAGGAGAAAAATGCCCAAAATTTTGTAAAAAATTGTTAATTAGCATGACACTATTGTTATAAATCTAAAACATTTATTGAAGATGCTGTGAATGTCACAAAACAGCGATGCTACATATAAATTTGAATTACGAAAATTTTAAATTTCTTAAAATTTTTATTAAATGTCTCAAATATGAGACTTACATGATGTGAGTCACGTATTCATATGAAATATTTAATAACAATTTTAATAATTTTTTTAGAATTTTTAAAATTACCTTTTGAATTATTTATTTATGTGGGGCCGTATACGGCTCACAATAATCTTCGCTCAAGCTCATGGTGCCTTTTATGTCCAAAAAAAAAAAAAAAAAAAAAAAAAAAAAAAGGGGGGGGGGGGTTTTTAGCTTTTATTTGCCAAGTTCATTGATTTACAAAGAGGGATAAGAGTAGAAATAAAAAACTGGCACGTTGGACCGTCCTTTTTTGCTATATATATATATATATATTCTTCTTCAGGCTTCTCAGACTGCTCTTTGTCGTTTCCTTTTTCTATGTGTTTTATTCTCTTGAGCCAGTCCTAATGAGAAGGATTAGCTAGCCTATCTCTTTCTCTTTCTCTTAATAAATAAATAAATCAACAAGTGGGAGAGAGAGACAACGAGTCCACACTACGCATCTCCACCTCATCCCACATTTGATGTACCTTTGCCCCATCTAATAATGCCAACCTCCCACGTCATCTGTATTTATGGCCCCTTTTGTTTTTTCTTTCTTGGAAGGGCTGTATCTTTTATCGGTGGAGTCATGCACATCAATTAATATATTAATTCATAGGAATAATATTAGAGATTTTTAAAATTTTATTAAAATTTTTATCAAATATTTTATATATATGAAATTTATATAATGTGAGTTTCATGTGAGTCTCATATTTATGCGAGACATTTAATAAAATTTTTAAAATTTCTATTATTTTTGAATTAATATATTAACATATAGCCAGGCCCCGCCCTGGCCATAGGCTCCCAAGGCCATGGCTTAGGACCCCTCAAAATAGGCTTAAAATAGGGGTCCCTCCTATTACAAGTTAGTATTGTATATTGGGTATGTTTTAAGCCCAAATTTTTTTTTAAAAAGACCTAAACTAACTTAATTTTTTTGACCCATTAAAAGGCCAATAGTTAAGGCCCAACCCAACCATTTGAAAGGCCTATTTTTCTAATTCCTAACCCTATCTTCTATTAATCTAACATTTTCGACATTTGTTTGATATAGCACACACTAGCAGCATAGGGACGGAGCAGCACCAAACAGGTAAATTTTTTATTTTTTATTTTTTTCTATTCAATTAATTAAATATTTATCTTGTCTTTTGCATAATTAATTGCTATTATAATATTAGTATTTACATCATTAAGAAGAATTTATTTAAGTTTAATAGTTCACATCACATAATTTAAAAGTTTTGTGTTTTGTTAAGTGGTGGTGCACTTGTTTTGAATTTTGATTTAAAAAAATGAAAAATGATTTTTCCCCCGAAAAATCATCCCCTGAATCCCCAGAAGCCGAGAGAGAGAGAGAGAGAGAGAGAGAGAGAGGAAGAGAAGAAGAGAGGAGAAGAGAAAGAGAAGGGGAAGACGGAATAGAGGGGGAACAGAGAGAGAGAGGCCCTTCGATCGTCGTCCCGCCGATTGTCGCAACACAGCTCCGATCGTCGCAGCTCAGCTCGTCGCAAATCGCCCCGCCTCCGCCCCACCTCTGCCTCCGTCGCCGATCGCCGCGCCTCCGCACTGGTCGATGGCCCCTCCAGGTCTTCTTCTTATTCTCCCTTCTTCTTTTCTGATTTTCTTCTTCTGAAAAAAAAAATAAAAAAATCAAAACGACGAAAACAGTGTCGTTTTGATTTCGAGGGGAGAGGGGATTCGGGGAAGGGTCTTTCGAGCTACCAATCACTACTCAAATTATTTTGATCTCAGCACAACAAGCACACGTAAATTTTTTTTTTCTATTCAATTAATTAAAAAAAAATTTCTAAGTATTTTTTGTGATTTTAATACAAATATTTTGTCCTTTACTTTAAATTTTTTTTTTCATTCAATAGAAAAAAAAAAAGTGAAGGGCCCTAGAAATTTAGTAGTTGATTATCGGTTTTGAGCCTCGAAAATCTCAGGACCGGGCCTGCATATAGCATAAGATTGTCATATCAACACTTTCACCTCATCCATTATATAAATTACAAAAATTTAAAACATTTAAAATTATACTATGGGTTCAAGTCATAGGATTGTCATTTCATACACCATGCGAGAGAATAGGTGTGCATCTAATTTTTTCTTTCCCAAACACACTTTAATGTGTACTAATTGAATGTCATTTTTATTTTTTTATTTATTAATACACTAATTAATATATTAATTGATACAAATAACACTATTTGTCTTTCATTCCAAAAAAAAAATATACGGAAACAATTTTTTTAAAATATAAGTTGATGTAATGTAAAATAATAAAATTTTAATATAGGATTAAAGTAATGAAATAATTAAGTTGATCTTTCTCACATAGGATAAAAGCCAATTAAATTTACATATTATTAGTATATCACCCGTGCTATGCATGGGATAAAATAATATATTATTTATTAAAAATATGATAATTATATATATATATATATATATATTATCTTTCCTAAATAAAGTTTTATATATAAGTTTAAGGGTTTTCTTTCTGATGTTTCTTTACTATAATATATAATATAGATAGATTAAAATTGTTGTATTGAAAATTATGTTTTGTTATAAAAAAAAATGATATAATTCTAATACTTCACTATTTTAAAATAAAAATATATGAATTTAAAAAAATTATCATATTTGTTTTTGAAAGGGAAATAATTAAAGAAATTTTAAAAACTTAATGAGTAAAAAAGAATCATCGTAACATGTAAAACTACTAAAATCACAGTTAAGACAGCAAATCATTCAAACTAAAAACGATTTAGTTTAATCAGTTAGGTCAAAAGATCAACTAGCTTACACGCAAATTAATTAACTAAAATTTTTAAATTTTATTCTATTAAAATTTAAATTGTCACTAAATACGGAAAGGAATCTATTAATTTAAATTTAAAATCGACTCAATATAAATTTAAAATTATAATAATCTATCTCATAATTTATAAGTTTTAAATACAAATTTAAAATTATCTCATAATTTTTGTGTTAAGTAGCAGTAAGGGTGACATTGAGATTATCGACATATCTATATATTTTATAAAAGAATACTTTTAAGGAGAGATATTATGAGAGTTTCAAAATCTCATACAAAATTATTTTTAAAATCAAAACCTCTATGTGGAATTGTAAAATAAAAGTTAAATGGAAGCAAACCAATCGGGATTTTCTTAATTGTTTAAAATAAAAAAAATAAAAAAAATTAGTATGAGATATTGATCATAAGACTTCTCATTAAAAATATCATTTTGCTTATATAAATGTGAGCATAAGTGTAACAACCTGACCCATGATTAACGTTAACTCATGCTTAATTACGCCTAATAAATAATTGACATGAAATGTTGCATCATATGTTGCCTTATATGTGCATATATCTGTTTAACATAGAAAGATCTGCTCATGTTTTCATTTCGGTTTGCGAATTGAAGGCCTTATCGGCATCCGATTCAGAAATTGACTTGATTTATGTGTTAATTGGAATTTTTAGAATTTTATGGTAGGTTCAATTGAAATCCGATTCGGAACGATTAAATTGGATTAGTTTGATACCCACTTATTTAGCCTTAATTATTTATCTTCAAGTGAGCCTATATAAGGCTTTTTATATGGCTTTATTCTTTTTTCCTTCTTCATTCAACATATTTGAGCTCCCTTATACAAGCAAAACGTGAGAGAGTGAGAGAGAGAAGGCAATTGAGATCAAAAGTTGGGATATGAGAGAATTGCCAAGAAGTATTGGAGATTTACTAAGAATTTGGGAATTGAAGCTCCTTCACTTGTGCAATTTAGACTCTACGTAAGAGAATTAGCCTTTGATCTTGTAATGTAGTTGATTAATGTATGAAAACAAGTGAATTAAGTGAATTCATGTAGGAATTGATTTAGAATTGAAGAAAAGTAAGTCATTCCATACATGCATGCATATTTTCTCACATTTTGAGTTTAATTTTCAAGAATTCCTTCATACATGTCTTGAATTCACCTTTATTCTGGGAAATGATCAAGTTTCATGATGTTTTGTTGCATTTGATCATGTTTTGAGAAGCTTAAGATTAAAGAAATTCATGCATGTCATGTTCATGGAACATACATAGATTTTAAGTTGAATTTTTGCACAATTGGCAACCTATTTGGCCATGATTTCTTGAAAAGGGCCTTAATTCATGATGTTTTATAAGTTTCTAAGTGTTTCCTCAAGTTTGGGCCTAGAAAAATCGAGTTTGATGCTTTAAGGTTGAGTTTTGAACTTGGAGAACAAATCTAAAAATTTCAGAATTTGCACCTACGCTCGAGCGTAGGAGTTCACGCTCGAGCAACCACTCTGAGTGCATGCACTTCCTATGATAACCCTGTTTCGTGTTATGCTAATTGATCATAATTCTGATCGTGATTATATGCATGATATGGTTTTGAGTGATAATTGCGTGATTATATGTGTTTTGGTCTTATATCTGTTCACCGTAGAAAAATCTGTTCAACTTACTATTGTAAACTGAGAATTGAAAGCCTTATCAGCCACAGAAATCGAAATTGACTACGCCGTTGTAATTAGTATAATTTTTAGAGCCTATGGTGGAATTTAATTGAAAAATTATTTGGATCAAAATAATTAAATTCAAAACGATTAAATTAGGCTCAATTACTTAGCCATAATCAAATTTGATTAGGCAATCCTATATAAAGGCCTATATAGCCTCATCTTATTTCCTTTGAGCTCATTTTCTCCCAAATTGACTGAGATTACACTCTAGAGAGAGAGAGAGAGTGAGCCAATTGTAGAGAGAGAGGGAGCTCAAATTGGAGATTTGAACTAAGAGCTTGGGAATTTGCAAGGTTAGGCTCAAGAACTAGCTAGAAATTGGAACATTGGAACCTCTAGGTGAGTAATTAGATATGAATTCATGAGTTTGAGTTGTAATTAAGTGAACTCAAAAATAAATTATAATCAAGAATGTGAATTGTGTTGAATTTGGTGAATTTGAAATTAGTATGTACATGCATGCAAGAAATTGCTATGAATTTGTATATTTGAGCATGAAACATGTAATTCATGTTGACTTGAGGGTCCCTTACTACATGCATATCAGAATTATCATGATATGAAACTCAATTCTAAGGATTTATGTTGTAATTAGAAGTTGATTATTGAAACATGATGAATTGAGCACCAAATCATACATGCATGCATATTCATAATAGATTGCATGTTTTTGAACATCATTTGTCCCAATTAAAGTGGAATTAGAGTCAATAGTTGACATGCATGAATGATCCATGGAGATATGATGTTGTATGAAGTTATAATGCATGAGTTTTGAAACTTATGAAGGGAATTCAAGATGATCATGTGAACGGACCATAATTTTGAATAATTGGCCTCATATTGCTTATATCCTCATGATATATAACGTGTTCCCACATTTTTGAACAAAAAACATGAGTTTTAGGCCTTTGAATGTTAAGTTTGAGCTTCAAGAACAATTTTGGAAATTCCAGAATTTGGCATGTCCGCTCGAGCGGGTAAAGCGCGACTCAAGCGTGAAATGTTAGTTCCCAGAATTTTTGCAGACATTGGTGTCCGCTCGAGCGGAAAAAGTCACGCTCGAGCGCCCAGTCGCATAATTTGACTCTTAGCTCAAGCGTTTGAAATCTCGCTCAAGCATAAAATCGAGGTAACCAGAACTTTTGCTGACCAAAGGGGTCCGCTCGAGCGGGGAGCCCTATTTTAGAGAATTTCAAAATGTTTTGTATGATTTGTTTTCCGTTCTCTTCCATTCCTAAGCACTCTTAGGCATGCATTGAACACTACAAATGAGTTAAGAAGATAAAGGAGAAGCCTAAGAAGGATATATGAACTAAGACTGAATCGTTTGTGACCAATTATGCTTATGAAATGTGTAGGGTCAAGCACAAGGGCAAATTATCTGGCAGAACACTGTGAGTAATATCTTAGTAAAGATATTTTGCTATTTGTCAAATTACTTACTCTTATATGAGTTATATAAGTTTGTTAATCGAATTATGGACAAATAATCGTTGTGCTATGTGATTGGGCCAAAGGCCGTCGGATATGAATGATTGGGCCAAAGGTCGTCAGAAATGAATAATTGGGCCAAAGGCCGTCGAATATGAACGATTGGGCCAAAGGTCATCAGATATGAATGGTTGGGCCAAAGGTCGTCGGATATGAATGATTAGGCCAAAGGCCGTCAGAAATGAGTAAATGGGCCAAAGGCTGTCGGACATGAATGATTGGGCCAAAGGCCGTTTGACATGAATGAATTGGGCCTAAGACCGTCCGTTAAGGATGAGATGAGCCAGAGGTAGTTTGATACGTTCGGGCTTGAAGCCGTGTAATACCCCAAATGGAAACATGAATGGGTCTAAGGTCGTTTGATATATTTGTTTTGAATTTCGTTCATGTACTGTCTTTATTTCATATTATTCACTGGGCATTCGCTCACTCTCATTCATGTGTATGTAGGTGAGCAAAAAGATGTTCAAACCTAGCCTCGATGAAGTTATGTGAGAAAAGTCAAGGTTTTGAGGAGTTAGCCCAAACGTCTCACGCACGAGACTTGTTCTGTTTCTTTTGTCTCCCCTTTTGTTACCTTGGTGAAAATGTTAGATCACCATGTACATATGTTTTTGGTTTGGCTGACTATGACATGAATGATCTTGTTGTGTAAAACTTATATGTTAACTTCCTTTTGATGTGGGTTATTAACGAATATATGTGAAATGTTATGATGTGTCATATAAGCACAGCTCTAGGGACAAAATTTTTAAGTTGCTTCCGTTTTGGCCCCCTTTACTTTGTTGGAATATGTTTAATCAGGTTTGAGGCCGTAGGTAATCTCTTGATTACTGGTTGGTTATGACCTTAATCCGTGGGAACAGGTTCGGGTCATGACAGAGGGATATCAGAGCACGAGTTAATAACTCACACACTTGTCCAAATAAGCAATAAGCATCTAGAAAATATCTAGGATGCATTCATGTGATAAGTATAAGTTTGAAGGCATCAAGAATGTGCTTAAATGCTTCAAGATGAATGATTATGTGCTAGATGTTTGTGATTTACTTGCATTGCGAATTACTTGAATATGTATGCTTTTTGGTATATGCATACTTGTGAACCTTTTGTATAAGGAATAATGCATGTCAAATCAGATGGTGAGAACAAGAGGTGATGAGATAGAGCAGTCTTCTACTGCCAGAATGGATAGGATGGAAAGATTGATACAGGAAATGGCAGAAACATTGAGACAACAACAATAGCGGCAACAACCATATCCTCCGTCTCCTCCTGCAGTACCACATGTCCAAGACTATCAGAATGATGACCGAATAATAGCTCTTACCAAAGAGTTTAAGAAAATGAAACCGCCACAGTTTCATGGGGGATTGGATCCGTTGAAGGCCGAAGCATGGGTTCTCGGCATCGAAAAGCTATTTGAAGTGCTTCCTTGTTTAGAAACATAGAAAGTACTTCTAGCCACCTTTATGCTAGAAGACGAAGTAAGAAGATGGTGGATGTTAATGCGTGAGAATCATAAAGACATTGGCTGGACGCAAAACTTGAAAATTTTCTACGACAAGTACTTTCCACAATGTGTCCGCGACAGGAATGTATCGGAGTTCATGGAACTTAAACAAAACAGCATGATAGTAGCTGAGTATGAGGCCAAGTTCACTGAGTTGGTCAGATTTACACCACATGTGGTCGATACCGACTACAAGAAAGCGAGGCATTTTGAAGGAGGGCTTTGAGATGACATCTTAGAAAAGGTGAATGTTCTCAAGCTGGAAACCTACATTGGGGTGCTGGACCGGGCCATAATATCATAAGCCAACATAGCCAGACAGGCCAAACCAACAACTGATTGGAAAGGTAGTAAAAGACAGGGCTTCTTTTCGAAGAAGAGATTTTCATAGAAGCAGAATACAGGCTTCTCAAGTACTTCGAATTCTTCCCGAGATACATCTCCAATGTGCAATATTTGTAGTAAAAGGCATCGCGGAGTTTGTTACCGTGTGTTAGGAGCTTGCTTTAAATGTGGTAAAATAGGGCATATGGCCAGAGATTGTAATCAGAACAATGGAAGGTTAACTGCTAGTTCAACCACATCAACCCCAAAATCGGGAAATACTATGAGGCCTACTACCACCGGAGATACCGTGAGGCAAGGGAGAGTTTTTGCGTTTGTTCCGGGCGATTTTGTGTTTATTACCCTACTACCATCGATTTTGTGCCATGCATATTGGGAATGCTATTTTATATGTAGATTTATTACCCTTGGAACTTTAGACATTTTGATGTAATTCTGAGCATGGATTAGTTAACTAAATATTGTGCCACCATCGATTCTGTAACGAAACGGGTTGTATTTAAACCACCGGAACAGGAAGAAATTGTGTTTGTGGGTAATGGGGTAGTGCATCCACCTTATTTGATATCTGCAATGAAAGCATGTAAATTGATCAGGAAAGGATGCCGGGGTTATTTGTGTTGTATACTATCTGAACAATCTGTGACTGTGGAATTGAACAATATCCCTATTGTTAGCGAATTTCCAGATGTGTTTCTAAATGAATTGCCAAGGGAATTAGTGGACAGGGAGATAGAATTTACTATTGAGGTAGTGCCAGCCACTCAATCTATTTGCAAAACTCCTTACAAAATGGCTACTACTGAAATGAAAAAACTGAAAGAACAATTGCAAGACCTACTTGACAAAGGGTTTATTCGACCTAGTACTTCACCGTGGGGTGCACCGGTGTTATTTGTGAAGAAGAAAGACAGAACCTTATGTTTGTGTATTGACTTTCGAGAATTGAACAAGGTGACAACAAAGAATAAATATCCTTTACCTCGGTAATCCAAGGATTACTGGCCGGTTACGACGCTAAACTTATATGAGTGGGTTTGGGTTGTGACGACAGGATTCATTTTATGTAAGTGAAACAATTCATTTTTTTCTTCTTTTCTCGATATGAGATTATAAAATAAAAATTAAATGAAAACTAGGCAATGGGAATTTTCATAATTGTTTAAGAGTTAACAATTGTTTGGGTGAAAAGTTTATTTCGAATCAAGCAATCTCAGCCATTTAATCACTACAAGAAAAAGCACATTCGGCGACCAAATTTCCCAACTAAAAAAATTTGATCTCTGAAAGTATAACTTTAAGCAACCAAAATAACATTAGTAGCCAAAAGTAAAGCTTTTTGGCGACTAAACAATTTTAATAGCCAAAAATCTACAATTGGTGACTTAAAATAAGTTTGGTCGCTAATTATATGGGTTTTAGTGACTAAAATTTTTTTAGTAGCCCAAAGTAAAGTTTTTTGGCGACTAAAAAATTTTAGTAGCCAAAAGTCTACAATTGGCGGCTAAAAATAAGTTTGGTCGTTGATTATATGGGTTTTACCGACTAAAAAAATTTTAGTGGCCAAAAGTAAAGATTTTTGATGACTAAATAAATTTTAGTAGACAAAAGTCTACAATTGGTGACAAAAAAATAAATTTAGTCGCCCAAAGTGGTCATTTTTAGCGACTAAAATTATTTTGGTTGCTAAAAGTTAATTTTTAATTTTTATTTTGCTTCTAAATAGTTTATTTTACATAAATTATGTAATAAAATAATTATGTTTATAAGCAGTGGATATACCGATCTGTCCAAACCGACCGATCCGATTCGATCCGATCCGCCGTATTTTGGACGAATGCGTGATGATGAGCGGACGGTTGCAGATTGATTTTTTTTCAATCCGCCTAGTTTTGAACGGATGGCGGATTTGAGATTCATTTGGCTGCAATCGAACTGCCAAACTGCGAACATCCTTAGTAATTTGTAAGACTTTGTGTTTTTGATTTGTTTAGATATTTTGTTTGCATTTTCAATTGAAAAAGAATTTAAATATTATGTTAAATATATTATATTGAAAAAGAGTTTTCAACTTGAATATATTTTTTAAATTGAAAAAAATAAATGTATTATTTATCTATATTATTTGGTTTTTAAATCTAACTCTAAAACTAATAAATAAAAAAGATGATATATGCTAGTTGGTTTTTATTTTCAAAAACAGATATAAATGTAATAATACAAAGACATACAATCTCTACTACTACTCTGTTCATGGTTTTGGTGGTTTGAATTATTTTTATATTTTAAGAACCACATATTAGTACTGTTTGGGAAGTTTGTGGATTGGGTTTTTTTTTTTTTTTTTTTACACTAAAAAACAAACTTTTTGCAAAACCAAAAAAAAAAAAAAAATCGAACAAAATATCACATCCAACCCCATAATCATTTCACTTTTTCTCTCACAAACATTACATCCAACCACAAAAAAAACCCAACCATCTTCCCAAACACCAAAATTTTTTTTATCCAATAATATCTTACAACTAAAAAAACCTACATAAAAACCCACTTCCCAAACACCCACATTGTAATACTTTATGTGGATGAGGCATATTGTGATTGTAATATGTGAATGAGACATACAGTGATTATAATAATCTAAAATTTCAAACTTTCTTTATTTAGATGAGGTATGCAGTGATTGTAATATTTTTTTAAGTCATTGACTATAATACTTTTTTTTTTTTTTTGAGGAAATGCACAAGTTGAATTATGTTGAAAATTTATAAAATTTTAAACCGCCAAACTAATTCGCATCCATTCGCCAATCCACCAATCCGCTCAATCCACATCCGGCGGATTGGCAGATGGATGCGGATTGATTTTCTCAAATCCGCCAATCTAGAGGACGGATGACGGATTGGAAGTTTTGTGGCCGCAACTGACCCACGCCCACCCATAGTTTATACATATACTTCTATATAAATATGGGTGTATGTACTATATAAATAATATATGTCGCATATATAATTATGTGGTGCTATAGAGGCGTAGGGGAAAGAATGTGGTGCATAAGGTTTATTGTGTGGGAGGTTGGCGGTTCAAGTCTCTGCAAGAATTGTTCTACAACTATTTTTTTTTTTTGAAGCTTTTTTTTTTTTTTGTGAAGCTTTTGGCTACTAAAGGTGCTGGTCGGCAATTTCTTGACTATTGGCGGCTAAAACATTGGTCGGTAAATATATAATTTTAAAGAAATATAATTGACTATTGGTGACCAAATTTTGGTCGCTAAAGAGTTGCTTTTTGGTGACCAAAGGTTTTTTGGTCGGAAAAACCCTCCAAGACCTTTCCCGACAGTGTTTTAGCGACAAACATAGTGACCAAAATTTTTGGTCGTAGAATGTCATTGGCGACCAAAAAACAGACAATTAGTAACCAATATTTTAGTTGCTAAAAGTAACTTTTTTTGTAGTGAATATTTAATTAGATCAAACTTTAATTTATTTCGAATGAAACAATTTAACCAATATATTTTGGTAAAACCATTAAAATCACAGTTAAACCAGTGAATCAGTCAAATCAAAAACAGTTCATCCTATTGGTGAGGTCAAAGGACCAACCTACTTATACAAAAAATTAATTAATTAAAACTCTTAAATTTTATTTTAATTTCCTACTTATACAAAAAATTAATTAATTAAAACTCTTAAATTTTATTTTAATTTTGAAATTTAAACTATCCTGAACTGAAACATACACAACATTACAATATAAAATGGAAGCATGAGGTTTATATAGCGAAACAATTCATTTTTTTTCATCCTTTTCCTGATGTGGGATTATAAAATAAAAGTTAACAGTTGTTTGTACGGAAGTTCATTTCTAATCAAACAATCTCAGTCGTTTAATTTTTAATAAGGTCAGTCTTAATTTGTTTCAGATCAAACACGTTTAAGCTATATAGTTTGATAAAACAACTAAAATCCCAGTTAAACCAGTAAATTAGTCAAACAAAAAACGATTCAGCCTAATCGACTACGTCAAAAGACCAACTAATTTACAACAAAATTAATTAATTAAAACTTTAAAATTTTATTTTAGAATTTAACTCATCTTGAACTGAAACATGTACAATACTGTAATATTAAATGAGAGTATAAGATTCACTTTATATAAGTGAAATAACTCACTTTTTCTTTCTTTTCTCGATGTGAGATTGTAATTATTTTAAAGTTAAATATTATGAGAGTTTCAAAATCTCATACAAAATTATTTTTAAAATCAAAACGTTAATGTGAGATTGTAAAATAAAAGTTAAATGGAAGCTAATTAATGGAGATTTTTGTAATTGTTTAAAATTAAGAAAATAAAAAAATGGTATTAATTATAGGGTTTCTCACTAAAAATCATCTTTTGCTTATACAAATTGGAGAATAAGATTCACTTTATATAAGTAAAACAATTCACTTTTTCCTTCATTTCTCGATGTGAGATTGTAAAATAAAAGTTAAATGAAAACTAACCAATGAGGATTTTCTTAATTGTTTAAAATTAAGAAAATTCAATAATTTATATAAATTGGAGCATAAGATTCACTTTATGTAAATGGACAATTCACTTTCTTTTTTTTTCCCGATTTGAAATTGTAAAATAAAAGGAAAATGGAAGTTAGCCAATGAGAATTTTCTATAGTTTAAAATTAAGAAAATTTAATAATTTTAGAATGAGAGTTTTGAGCTTCTAGAAGGCTTCTCCCTCAAAATTCCATTTATGAGATTCATTTTATAAAAATGAAACAATTCACTTTTTCTTTCTTTTCCTGATATAGGATTGTAATACTTTACATAAATGAAACAACTCACTTTTTCTTTCTTTTCTCGATGTGAGATTATAATTATTTTAAAGTTAACTATTATGAGTGTTTCAAAATTTCATACAAAATTATTTTTAAAATCAAAACGTCTATGTGTGATTGAAAAATAAATGTTAAATGGCAGCTAGCCAGTGAGGATTTTCTTAATTGTTTAAAATTAAGAAAATCAAAAAAATGAGTATGAGATATTGATAATAGGGTTTCTCATTAAAAATATTATTTTGCTTATATAAACGGGAGCATAAGATTCAGTTTATGTGAGTGAAACAATTTACATTTTCTTTCTTTTTTAGATGTGGGATTGTAAAATAAAAGGTAAATGAAAGCTAACCAATGAGAATTTTCTTAATTGTTTAAATTAAGAAAATTCAATAATTTTATAATAAGAGTTTGGAGCTCCTAGAAGGCTTTTCCCAAAAATCTCATTTTCCTCACATAATATATAGATAGATAGTGAAACAATTTTTTTTTTTTTCTTCTCCTGATGTGAGATTATAAAATAAATCATAGACTAATTAGAGATTTATTTTTATACGGTTAAATGGAAGTTAGGCAATTGATTTTTTTTAATTGTTTAACATTACTAAAATCAGTATGAGAAATCGCGATTAAACTAGTGAATTGGTCAAACTCAAAATGGTTCAGCCTAATCGGTTAGGTCAAATGACCAACAAACTTATACAAAAATTAATTAATTAAAACTTTTAAATGTTATTTTAATTTTAATCTTGAATTGAAATATTTACAATACTAAGTGAAACAACTCTTTTTTTTTTCTTTTTTTCTTTTTCCGATGCGAGATTATAAAATAAAAGTTAACAATTATTTGAATGGAAAGTTTATTTCTAATCAAGCAATCTCAGTCTTTCAATCTTTAATCAGATTAATCTTTAGTTTATTTCAAATCAAACAAATCTAATCAATATATTTTAATAAAATTGCTGTTAAACCAACGCATCAATCAAATAAAAAATGATTTAACCTAATCGGTTAGGTCATAATTAATTAATTAAAACTTTTAAAATTTAAATTATATTGAATTGAAATATGTACAACACTACAATATTAAATGGGATGGAAGTATAAAATCACCTTATATGAGTAAAATAACTCTTTTTTTTTTTTTCTCTTTTTTTCCCGATGTGAGATTATCAAATAACAGCTAGACAATGAAGATTTTCTTAATTGTTTAAAATTAAGAAAATCAAGAAAATTAGTATGAGATATTGAAATTTTCACAAGACTCCTCATTAAATGGGATGAGAGTAAAAGATTCCCTTTATATGAGTAAAATAATTCATTTTTGTCCTTATTTTCTCGATATGAGATTATTAAATAAAAGTTAGTCAATAAATTTTTTTTTAATTACTTAAAATTAAAAAAATTAAAAAATTAATATGAAATATTAAAATTTTTATAAGACTCCTCGCTAAAATCTCAAATCTCATCTTCTTTATATAATATATAGATATATATATATATATATATCGAAGGAAGTAGTAGCCTCCACATGGACTAGGTTTTTGAAGCTATTTGTTGTTCAAACTTGAAACCCACTGGTGGGGCATCATTTTCTATTTAATTGACCAAAAAAAAAGGGGGGTAGTACCAGTAATAATACTACAGTACTTATTCGAGTAGCAACTGATTGTGTTGTGGCGGTAATTGGTGGAGGAGAGTCCACGGATAGCATTAGGCTCTACCTTTAATTAATTAATTTTAGATGGGAGAGGATTTGGCTTTAATAGGGGGACAGAGAGGGGGAATTGGTGGAAAGTCCGCATCGATGGAGGTGGGAAGTGGGAATAAATGGTAGACGGTCGGACGGACGTCAATGATGATGGCCATGGGCATATGGGTGATCTTCCAAGCTAAAGACAAAGCTTCATATGAAATATATATTTATATAATGTAGTGAGAATTTTAAAATAAAAAATGAGATTTAATTTAGTAGCGTGATAATCGCCATATCAATTTATAAATTTAATTACTTATATAGTTTCACTTTTTTACCAAAAAATAAAATAAAATTAAGCGTGGTGTGTAAATTGAATTAGAGTACATTGTCATTGTGGGTTATTTATGCTATTTTCAAAGGAAATATCGGCCTAATTGAGTCTAGGTTTGTGCGGATCATCTCATTGTTAGAGCATGCATCAAGATGTTGTCTATTTTGTACTATGGGGTATGCACAGTTTTGTTTTTCATTCACACAAAAGGGTAGGACATGACACACTTCATAAAGTGGGTCAGGAGTCCTAGCGAATTGATGTGGGGCAAATTTCCACTCTCCATAGTTAGAAGGAAAAAAAGAAGAAGAAAGGGTCAAGTTCAAAGTTGGCACGATTTGATATCAGACTTAAAAATCTCATCACAATATCGATCCTATGGGATGGGTTTCAATAACTCCATCAGGCTTGGAGCATGAACTTTGGAATTTTTTTTTTTGGATGATGCTTTCTGTTGGCTTTTTAACTTTCGAAGGTTAATAGTATAAATTTAAGTGTGCTAGTAAAGATCAATAAGTCCTTACAGAATTTTAATTGCCAACCAATTATCAGACGATTGTGTTAAAGTTCTTTCAGCCTCAATGAAGAGGACTTTTACTGGTGACTTATTTTAAGAGAAATTTATAAGAAATAACAAGTATAGAACAATTTAGAAATTGAATTTTATTGAGTAAATAGGAACTTACAATGAAATGACCCAGCCTTGAAAAGATTTACAACAATGACTATTTGAGAACTACTTCTAGTAAATGAAGTGCAGTACAGGAATTGAAGTGCTAAAAATGGAAAGAACATGAAATGTAAAAACTAGAAAGGAAAAACAAAGTAAATAAACTGGTTTCTGGATCTGAGTCTGGGTTCTTGCATTCTAGGGCCTTCTCTTCTATTTATACTTCCCAAACGTAACCGTCGAAATGGACTTCCAACCGTCGAAATGCACTTCTACGATCTCTGGTCATGGCTTCGCACAATCAACTTCCACTATGCCATTCCTTCAGTTAGGCTTCCCTTTTACATTTGAATTCGAACTTTTGGGTAATAGTTGGGCCATATTACCCTGCGCCTTCTCACTGCTTCCATGTAACGCATATCTATCATTACCAATATGAACTGTCACGTGTCTGTTGCTGATTGGAGTCTTGCATTAATTCCCCAAAACACCCTTCACGAGCCATGTGTTAAGCTGTGACTGGCCTGTACAAAAAATATAGCCAACATTACGCCCCGCACTAATATACCCAATACTTGGTGATATTAGTGGATTAGTGCACTTTATCTATGTCCTAGGATGTGCATGGACTTGGCTGAAGTATAACCGTCTTCTTAGAAGCATAGTTCTAAATATCGGCCGATACGCTACGTATCGGCCGATACGTATCGAAAAAATGGGGTGCCGCAACGGATACAGGCCGATATACCACTGAGATTAAAAATCGCAGGAGTATCGGCCGAGTCCCGGTACGTATCGGCCTGTAAGCGTTACACAAGCCGCGACGGGCCGATACTCACCGGTTCGGACCGATACGGGAAAGAAAAAGTTGAAAAACCTTTGAAATGATTTTTAAAATTTCACCACCGCGACACCCGATTCCCGATACGTACCGATCGATACTACCGATACCGATACTCCGCGATCGATACCGTTACGTTACCCGATACCGCGATTTAGAACCTTGCTTAGAAGTGAAGCGCCGAACTTAATTAAATCCTTTCTTATGTTTTGAACATCCCCTCCATTATCTATGAATACAAAAAGTCTGATACGCCTCCAATGGCCAATCAAACTTTCTCTTACATTGATCGAGCATACAAGGAGGTATTTGACAATGATGACTGACCTCGAAAGAACCTTCATACATTTATTGGCCATATTTATCCGCCCCCATTTATACAAGTTATGGAAGCTTTTGCACCATATGAACCTCTGGATCAAGCATTTGCACAAATAGATCTTGGAAGCTCTTCATTTGCTCAAAAACTCTCTGCATGGGATGAAGCTGTTTCATCGTCCTCTAGAAATACTGGTTGGGATGCTTGGCCCACACCCACTTAACCTCAAACAAGGGAACGAATCCACCATCGATTCCTCGAATTTGATGATCCCACTACA
The DNA here is from genome assembly GCF_004153795.1 of Camellia sinensis. Taxonomy (NCBI): domain Eukaryota; kingdom Viridiplantae; phylum Streptophyta; class Magnoliopsida; order Ericales; family Theaceae; genus Camellia; species Camellia sinensis. The sequence continues at coordinate 127,107 of NW_021025520.1, forward strand.
ATTCATCCCTCCATGCGCAGTTCTGTAATATATATATATATATATGTCCCTCTTGACCGTCTTCGTAGCCTTGAAGACAACTTGTTTTTGGCTTAGTATACTTCCACCTTGCCGTCCAGAATAGTGCGAAGGACTCCACATCTTGTTGAGGCCTTAGGAATCAGTCCTGCACTCCTAGCCAAAAAAACAAAACTCTACTTCTTTGATTGGCTAGATTGCATGGACAAGCCTGAGTTCCCACCTTCATTTGGAGAGGAACCAGTTGCTTCTTTCCTGCCCCCAATCCTAACTGGGTTGAAGAACTGAAACTCACTCTCTTTGAGAGCCAGCATTTTGCTCCCTACCAAGCCCCAGTTCTTCTTACTGCTTACACGAATGTTTTTAACCAAAGAGTGGTGTGAACACCGGGGGTACCTGAATGTTTTTAACCGAGGCAAACAATCCTAATGCGTCGCACACGATAAGAGGATAGGTGAAAAGATTCGAACCGATGGGGATGAGTGATTTCAACTGGAACTCCTCTAAATAAACCGCACATACAATATCGTGCATGTGTAGGAAAGAGACTTAACAAGTGCGACAGTATGAATGCATGTTCCATACGAGACAAACAACCGAGATACAATGTTAATGGCATATTCTATGCAAGAAACAAAAGCATAAGCATATTCTATGCATGATTGAAAAACAAATGCAAGTTGCACACACAATTCCCGTGAGATGTACATTTTACAACAACATATGTGAAATGCATATTCCATGCCACAAAGTAAAGTGCACGTTCCATGCAACAACGAAAAAGAAATGCACATTCTATGCAAGATAACAAAGCAGGATTTGACGAAACAAACTCAAAGGCAACTTCCGATTCACCTCTCGGAAGAATTGCAATGTATTTAAAGGATACACCTCGTCCACATTGACAAGTGAACGTCGCGCACCGAAAACATAGTTTCAAGCTTCCGCAAAGACATTCTAAACCAAACAATGAACAAACCCTTCAATCCTTGAAGACAAAAGACACAAAGCAGCATTAGGACTCCAAGGGAAGCCTCAGAACTCTTGCCGGCCACTAGAGTGGGCCGCCGACCACCTGCTGGCCACCAGTGCTCATTGCCGGTCACCAATGTGGCCTGCCGACCACCGGTGGCAAATTCGGGCAAATTGGTCAATTTGCCTCGGTCTTTAAGTATAGGACTCCACACTTCATTTCCTCACTTCTCTAGCGCTGAAATCTTCCTCTCTCTCTCTCTGTCTCTCTCTCTCTCGACACTCCTTCTCTCTAGATCCGCACTTTCTACGCATTTTTCAATGCCCTACGCGAAGTTTATTCGCTAAACCTTATTTGTTTACTTCGTTTTGAACCGATTGAAATTTGATTTCGGTGTTTTTTTTTGGAGTTTCTCCTTTTGAGGCTTATTCCCCTTGAGTTTCTCTTGGGTTTTGCATCTTTTCCCAGGCTTTGACTTTTTCCTCCACTTTCTCTCTCTTAGGGTTGACTTTTTCTAAGTTTGCCATTTTTCTCCATTTTCGACCACTTTCTCATCTTCCTCCCAGATGGCAGACGACATACCTCATGACGAAGCTCCCTCAGGGATCCCACCCCAGTTCTCTCCAGAGATGGAGGCGGAACCTGAGCCAGTGCTACTACCACTCGAGATTTGACCCTTTGATCCGGCGACATACCATCCTCAGATACATGTGCTACCTCCCGGGAGGATCAGGTACTTCAGAGCACTTGCACAACGCGCACCGAAGGACCTCTTGCTACAAGAGTCAGACTCCCATTTGTCTTACGATGCCACCGAGGTATACACTGTATTCTTATGTTTTCATCGCTGTAGATTGCATTTCTTGCTTTAACTGCGTTCCTTGCTTTAATCACACTCTTGCACTGTATTTCGTACACTATCTTTTACTGCATTTCTTGCCCTAATCACACTATTGCACTGTATTTCTTACACTGCCTTTTCATCTGTCTGTTCTCATATCACTGTATATCACTATTTTGATCACAGGAGGACTCCCGTGCTATCAGGAGCTATGGAGCCACGTCCGCAAGGGAGTGGTACATAGAGCTTCCTGCCAGTGTCCGCTACATCATCGACAAGGCCGGCTTCGGCTTATTCTGCATGGGGCTGTCGCACCATATCGCGAGTCGCCCACTTCTTGGTGCATTAGTGAAGCGGTGGTGGGATACCACTAACTCCTTCTACTTCTCTACTACTAGGGAGATAACGATGACTCCCTATGACTTTGCCATGCTCACAGGCGTAGAAGTAGGGGGTCATCGGATTCCTTACGATATGGACATGGGCGAGTGGAAGGCTGTCTGGCTACACCTGCTAGGAGCACGTCCACCCCTCTTCTGATCGGGAATGGTACGATATAGCTGGTTCACCGAGCGTTTCCAAGGGAGAGAGACAAAGACCCTAGAGGAGACCGAACATTATGCCCGAGGCTTCTTGATGTTCCTATTTGGTACCACCTTATTTGCGAATAGGTGGAACACTGTAGGGTTATATCTCCTGAGCGCTCTGGTGGACTTATCTTAGGTCTGGCTTTATGATTAGGGTGGTGCTGGCCTAGCCACATTGTACGGCTATATGAGCTTGACATCCCGCATGAGGGGAGAGAGAGTCAGAGGCTACTGGCGAGCCTAGGAGGTATGCTTTACATTTCTGCTTTCCTTTTCTATGCTTTCTGCTTTGCACTTTCTGCACACTACACACTGCATTCTGCTTTCTGCATTCTGCATTCTCTATATCTGTACTTTTTGCATTCTGTATTCTGCTTTCTGCATTCTGCATTCTGTATTCGTATTTGCTGTACATTGTATACACATGCCATTTTTCACACTTTCTATTCGTACTTTCCGTACACTGTACGTGTATTCTGTTTTCTGCATTCTACATTCTCTGTACACTGCATTCTCTGTGTTTATATGCTGTATACTCACTGTTGCTTTTTCTTTGCAGCTTTGGGTATACGCATATTTCCCTATCCTTGCTCTAGAGCCAGAGGTAGAGATGCCTCCTATTGTGCCATACTCTCACCGGTATGATGGGAGATGCCTGCGGAGGACCCGGAGACCTTCGCATTCTTCCATCGGTACTTCGACACAGTGACTGCTGCGGAGGTAACTCAAAACTCACAGTTATTTTTGCTTTACTTCAGCAACTAACGATGACTAACAATCTGTATAACCCCTATTTACAGATCGCCTGGCAGCCTTGGGCGTTGATGTTGGATGGAGTCCAAGACCAATATGCTGGAGCTCGGGCGGCTTCCCATTTTCGGCTTCCATTTGAGGGCCCAGTTTGCCGATCCTGGTTTCTAGGCGAGCGCTTCGTGCGCCAGACCTTAGGTTTGCACGAGCCGGTAGTTCCCATGCCACCTCCGACATCTATGAGGGCGACGAAGAGCCTCTCCTCCTAGGAGATGATTCAATTTACCAGGGGCTTGGACGCCGACTACTTCTTCGGGGAGAGGGATTATGCAGTATTCATCTAGACACACCTCATGCCTCCCTTGATGGGAGCTCAGGCTCGTGCAGGTAGAGCAGTATGACGATGACTAACAATTTGTATAACCCTTGTTTACAGATCGCTTGGCAGCCTTGGGCGTTGATGTCGGATAGAGTCCAAGACCAATATGCTGGAGCTCGGGGGGCTTCCCGTTTTCGGCTTCCACTTGAGGGCCCAGTTTGCCGATCTTGGTTTCTAGGTGAGCGCTTCGTGCGCTAGACCTTAGGTTTGCACGAGCCGGTAGTTCCCATGCCACCTCTGGTATTTATAAGGGCCACGGAGAGCCTCTCCTCCTAGGAGATGATTCAATTTACCAGGGGCTTGGACGCCGACTACTTCTTCGGGGAGAGGGATTATGCAGTATTCATCTAGACACACCTCATGCCTCCCTTGATGGGAGCTCAGGCTCGTGCAGGTAGAGCAGTAGATGCCCCTTCGGTAAGTAGGACTTGAACGATGAGGGCTAGGGCTGGAGGGGTTCCTCCCGCTGGACAGGCTATTGGTTGGCCAGAGATCCCAACCACACTGACATGTTGGAGGCCGGCCGGGACGTCGTGTTAGATTCCGATTGAGCCAGCAGAGGCTGGGCATGAATATGTCCGAGCTGACGATGCACCTCCGGTATGTACCATATTTTCTCTAGCTCTCCATTTTCCTTCTGATATTTGTTCCTTCCGGATACTAATCATACTCAATACATTTATAGGCACCCCCGGGATACACTGAGGGACCGCTCGAGCTAGTAGCCTCGTTCAAGAACATGATTCTGAGGAGGGAGGCACTACTCAGTCTCCATGGCATTCAGGTATTCTTCCCTTACTTTCTGCTCGCATTTCAACATGTTCCGCACTATTGTACACTACATTTTGCCCCTTGTCACATCACGCTGCTATGCTGTACTAACACACTGTACAATACTTGCACTGTATCTGGCTCATTGCATTCCACCATTTTCATCATATTGCATCTGCAACTATACTTTGTATTTGATGTGTCAATATTGTATCTTTTCAGGTTCTAGTCATATTGAGAGTACCACCGGCAGTAGCCGCGCCTACACCATCACCACCTTCTCCAGTAGTAGAGAGGAGGGATAAACAGGCCCCAGCGCGCAGCTGAGAGAGACGTCGTGGTCGAGGCCGGAAGAGCCCTTCAGAGCCAGTGTTGAGTGATGATGATACCGAGACCAGTGGCTCCGAGGAGGTAGTGAGTCTACAGTCTGAGTCCTCTAAGAGTGGAGATGACGATGACCTCAGATCTAGGAGTGGAGGTGATATTGAGCCGGGCTTTGAGGTAGAGAGTGGTGATGATTCCGGTTCCGGCTCAGCACTTGAGTCAAATAGCGGTGCTAATGGAGACAGCTCTGAGTCCTTGCCCAGGAAGAGGACAAAGAGGGCCTTTCGAGCCTGAGATGACTGGCACTGATTTTCTTATATTTTTGCGTAGTTTCTTTTTTGTTAGTAGTGTTAAGACATTGCAAAGCTTTAGATAGGTTTTATTTGCTTTAAAAACTTGTACTGCGCTTTTGTAAAAAAGACAACCATGATCGGAATGAAAACCAGCTTTTCTTTGAAAAAGTGTTGTATTTTGCATCATGAGCACCACTTAGCACGGAATGGAGATTGAATTTGATACTGAAAACTAAATACTTGTATTGTCACAACAGTCTTAATGAGGTAATGAACCGACCAACAACTGAAATTCTAAACACAACATACTACTCGATAATCGAAATAACAACAACTCGATAAGCAAAATAACTCGATAAACAAAACAAAACAACTTGAATACAACTCAACAAACTTGCTAAAACTAAAAGGACTCAAAACAGGACCATAAAATGCATAAAGAACAGAACAAAACACATGATTTCAGCATTCTCAGCACATAGGTGGACATCAGAACACACAAGATAGATGCCGGCCACTTAGAGAGCTTGCCGGCCACATGTTGGCCATGGATGGAATGTGCCGGCCACAAGAGTGGCTTGTCGGCCATCAGTAGTGGCCTACCGGCCACTAATGTGCAAAACCTCCAGGTTGTTGATAGTTGGCTTCTGCTCACTGCCTTATCTTCTACAAAAGCTTGGACCTCGTAGTTTTTTCATTTCAGCTGCAAATTCTTCACAAATGGATCCATTTCTTGCCCAAAACCTCACGGATTGGATTGCAACTTTGGATGGCTCGAAAAAGGTGAATTTTTGGGGTTTCGACATAAATGCACTATTCTCGCTAAGCTGTTCTCTGCTTTTTTTTTCATTCCTTCATGCCACGGCTAGGTATTGGAACCCCATTACACATGTCTTTAGCTTCGGGGGGACAAGAGATATGCTCGACAATCAAAGAATTTCAAGTGCTAATGGACTCCTGGCTCGATGAGGAAATCTTATCTTAGCCTCGTTTGGGTCACATCCAAGCTTTGGGACGGATGTGCGGGCTTACTCCACACGAGGCCCAATCCTCGGTTCATAACAAAGAGCTGGATATTCCCAGCCTGATCCATCGATTCTCTGCCGTTGGCAGTGTAGACACCCCATTTTTGACCGTTCTCAAAACTGGGACATCATCGTTTGAACACTTGATGATCATCCATGCTCGTGTTCGTTTTGAGTTCGCAGAGGTCTTGGCTACGCGCCTTGCCTTAGGATCTCTCAACTTGTCCGTTTTGTGCTTGGTTGTGGACCAAGCACTTGTGTTTTTGCTTTTGAGGGAAGAGGGTGGCTTGTTTGCCATCCCCTAAACCCATCGGCTAAGGCTGGAAGCCGTCGGCCTTGTTTTCTTGCCATCGACCAAAAGTTTTGGCCGATCGGTGCTCCTTTTGGTCGATCGGCACTTATGTTGGTCGATCGGCCATGTTTTCTGGCCGAACCCTGTTCATCTGCTTTATGCAGATATTTTATGCCAGCTGTCACAACTGGCATGCACAATTCACCCCCTCTATACACGTGTATGGAGGGATTTGCCCATTTGCTTAGCTTTCTCAAGAAGCTGTGCTTTGGGTTCTCTACAAGAGAGAACCATCTCCTCCCTCCTCAATGGTTCAGAAAATTGAGTCTTAAGGGATAGATATACTTTTGTATCTATTCTTCTTTGTTTAGCCTTGTTTTGTACTCAAAAGTGTAGTATTGTCTTACTATTGTACACAAACACACACTAGAACACCATCATCTTGGAGCTAAGGTCCCTTGAGGTTGATTTCAGAGTTCTTGGGTTGGTTTGAGCTTGGAAAACCTGCTGGAGCTTTGTTCTTGAAAGTGTTCTTTAAGAGTGAGCATTCTTGCTTTTAATACCCCTTTCTTGCTTAAGCTTTTAGACCTTCTTGCTTATTGTTTTAAGCTTAACTTTAAACTACAATAAGTTCTGATTTTTGATGCTTTAGATCTTTGTTTAAGATCACTTTTTGGTTTGGGGTTATTTCCCCCCTCTTAGGCCTTGTTAGGCCTTGTTTTAGGCCATTCCTTTTGGCCCTTGTTCTTGGCTTTGCATGACCTTCCTACTACTGAAATCTAGAGAATTTTTAGTGGTGGGAAGGTGGTTTTGGAGTCCTAAATAGGAGAGGGTCATCCCCTCTCCTTATTGTCTTGGATGTTAGTATAAATGGCTTATATTGGTAGCATATTTTCTTAGCTTGTTTTAGCTTCATTTCAGTATGTATTAGGCTTTGTTTTGCCATGATATAACTCTGTTTTGACTTGGTTTGAGCATACCATGTATGCTTCATGTACTTGCCTTGCAATCCTTTCATTTGCCTTAACATGCATCATGCTTTAAGCCATGTTTCTAGCATGATTTTGGCTCGACCTCATGAAGCTTTTAGCCTTGTTGTAACATGATTAAGCTCTAATTTGAGTTGTTTTGACCATATATGCCATGCTTTGTATAGCCATAAGGCATTCTAGCTTGTTAGCCTTAAGTGTCCAAGTCACTAGCATGCTTTACTTGGACCATTTCAATGATTTGGCATCATTTGTTATACTATTTCAGTCCATGTTTCATGCTCAAACACTTGCACTTGTCACTCCTTTAATGCTTTAAAGAGTTGATGTTTTATGCCTCATGAATGGGTCATTGTGTGTGCCATCATGTTTAGGTCTTTGGGATGTCATCTAAGTGGGTTTTTGGTCTTGTTTTACCATGCCATAACTCTTTTTTTCATTGCTTAAGTCATGCCATGTTTGGTTTTGATAGGTGTAGTGTAACACCTCTTTTGTAGCCTTGCATGCCTCATGCTTTTGGCCCTTTGTTCTAGCTTATTTTGGCTTTGGTCCTTGCATGTTTTAGGCTCATTTTGGCATGATCTAGGACTGTTTTGGATTATACCTGTCATTTGCTTCAGATTTTGCATAGCCTTGGTTTGAGCCCCTTGGCTAGTTTCAAGCTTTAAGCCTTTTTGCATGACTTCCTTGCTTTGTTTGGTTGGTTTGGCACCTCTCCATGCATGATTTCAGAGCTTTCCATGTATGCCACATGTCCATGTTTGTCCTCTTTTAACTGTTCTTGAAAGTTGCTCTCCTATTCTTCGGTGATAGGCAACTGGCATGCATGTTTGTATGTACCTTTGTCTTCATTTTCATAGCATTTTGGCCACTGATTTTTGGCATGGCTGAGGTCTATCCATCTTTAGTTTAAGTCCATTTTACCATATTGTCACATGCTTGTCTCATTTTGTATGTTGTTGCATACTTGTCCACCTTTACATGCCCTGCATGTTTGAATGTTCATGTTGCATCTTACCATGTTGTTCAAAGTTATTACTTTGCATCATGCTTATATGTTTGTTGCGTACTTGTTAGATTACATGTCATTGCATGCTTGTTGTTGGTATTGTTGTTGCATACCTATTACATTATATGCATGCATGTTTGTATGCTTGGATTTCATGTTATTGCATGTTTACTTGTAGCATGCTTGAGTTGTTCGCATCATGCTTGCATGTTTGCATTGCATTATGTGTGCATCCCTTGCCTCTTGATCAAGCATGATAGAGGTTGGGGCCCCTTATGTGTTCTTTTGTGCATTTCATTTGATATTGAATTGCACACTTGGATCCTTTGGCCATCGTGCATTGAAATGCGTGATTGGTGGTCCGAGGGTCGAGAACTACACACCTTTAAGTCTTAAACATGATAAGGGGTGTAGTTGTGCAGACATTGTCTTGTAAATGTATTGGCATGCTCTGTTTGTCCTCTACTGCAACAACAAGAGCTTTTCACAGGAAGAAATGGTCGATCGACCATATTCAGCGCCGATCAGTAACAAACACCTGGCCGAGAGCCTTATATTTGGTTGATGACCTTCCTATCTTGGTCAATGGCATCATCTCTTGGTCGATGACCTCTCAAAGTGTACACAAGATGGCTTAGAAGTGTCACAGAAGTTGGCACAATTTTCAGAGGTACAGAGTAGTGCAAACAGAGGCAACATGAGGCATGGCAACGAATTTTCGAGCGAAGTCAACCGAGCGTGCATTTGTCCCTCTTCCCGAGGCTGTTTTACTATTTTCATAGCTTAATTAATTTGTTTAATTAGTTAAGGGCTGTGTAATAATTAATTAGCTTGTTAGTTAGTTAATCAGATGATATGTATTATTCTTTCGGTCCCTCCGTCGAGAGGGCACAATTTTGTAATAAGCATGCGTGTGTGTGATGCATGTCTTCCAACCCCCATTTCTTTATCCCTTTTACTTAATCGTTTACGATGGTTAGTTTTGGGGCATATTTAATTTAGCATCCTTACGCTATGTATGTTTGCATCCATTCATCTGTGTTGCATGCATCGGGCTCGGCGCATCATACTAACTGCATTGCATTTCAATTCCAAAGTTGAATACATGTATCAATTGTCGCATTTCACATGCCATTTTAGATTAGCCGAGCCTATTTCTAGTTACATTTTGCATTGTGTTGCATTAGCCATCTTAACATGAGCTAGGATCATACATGATTACTAACTAGTTCTTTGTTTTGGCTCGGAGTACACTGTGAGTGTTTACGCTTTAGCATACTGCATGTATGTTATCGATTGCCATGAAAGCATGCTTGCCATGAGGTTAATTGCTTATATGATATGTGTGCCTGAATGCCTGTGGGTGAAGGTTAGATTACTTGAATTGGAACAATTCATCAAATCCATATTTTAGCCTACTTGCGAGTAGCAAACTTCAAATCATTTTCCAAACAAACGGATATGCAATGCTTTATTCCAAATTAGGCGATCTAGTCTATACTTGTGTGTTGTGTGCATCACTTAGTAATACTAGCTAATAATCGGAATAAGAACGCACGTGTTTTCAAAAACAAGATATCATGCTTAGTACAGACCGATCTTTGATCGGGCGAGCGGGGGTGTTCATTGCATGACCTTCCCCAATCGTACCCAAGTTCCCGAGCCGAGGCAACTTTGGTGATGATGGACACGTGGCCTTAGGCATGAGTCAGGGTTTCCTAAATTCTCCCAAAATAAATATTTAAGCGGCGACTCTGTATTTGGCAAAGTAATCCATGTTTGGCACTTCTTTACAAAAATCAGTTTTTCAAAACGATTTGCCAAATTTGGACTCTTTGGTGATTTATCAATCTCACATCGCACATTGTGAGATCAGATTAAGAACCGTTACATTGAGTCCGAACTGTAGCATGAAGCCCAAGGGCGCGTCTACAGTTTCTGGCGACTCTGCTAGGGAGTTAGAGAACTTGACTCGAACTCATGATATCTTATTTTGTTTACACTTATGTGTTTCTTTGCATTGCATTTGCATTGGTGAGCCTAGGACACTGTGTTTGCCGTATGCTATTCCTAAACGGTTTGTCAGAGGCTTGCTTTGAAAAGCGTGCCATAAGGCTGACCGGTTACGGGCTCTACCACGACGGGAACACAAACCCAAAATTTTACCGGGGCACCCTTTTTGACCATTCAACCTAGTGCATATCGGAATCCATAGTGACTATTCCAAACTAGGACAGGCTGCTTACCCGATTGTAGGTTGTTTGAAACCACTGTGTGCATAGTGAAACCCTAGCTCCTAACAAAATAGGACAGGGAAACCCTACCCCAACATAGGCGTGTTTTGGCTCTCATGTGCTTGCTATGTGCTTTTAGAGTGTGCCTCTACAGGAAATTCATGTATCTGTTTGCAAGTCTGGGTATCAGGCCTGCGGGCATCAGTATTTTGAGAGTGAGTCATATCAGCGAGTATCAGATTCAGATTTGGGGCAGTGATTTTTGGAATAGTGATTAGTGGTTGAGAACAGTTCATTCAGCTTGTGTTTGCCAACTGTGTGTTGTCTTTATTTAAGCTGTTATGCTGTCCATTTTTTCTAGTCATTTTATTTTCCTTATTATGCTTTATTTATCTTTTTGCAAGGTAGTTTAGCACAATTGCATCCGACCAGATAGATATTCCTCGAGCACTTTGGGTTATAGGTCGTAGACTTAATCGATCTAGGGATCTGATAGACGGACAAGCAGTGTTCCTTTCTTTACCCTTGGTTACCAGACGGAGGTCAAAAAGGCGCAATGTATCGGTACAGCGGTCGCTAGATCAGTAGTCTACCCCACCAGTAAACAGTCAGGCTGAGGTCTCAGTTTCTATTCCAGGGATAGATATACCAATTATTCAGTTAGATTAGAACAATATGGCAGGCTTAGAGGAGATGATGCGTCAGCTCCAGGAAAGTATGAAAACCATGCAGCAGGACGCTGCCCGTCAAACAGAATTTACCACATGCCAGGCCGAGGTTATGGCCCAAAAGGCAGAGATAATTACTAGGCTACAGCAGCAAACCAGAGCATCTGTTTCACACCAAGCTCCTCCCCCACCAAGAGTTCCAATACTCGGAGAGACACCCATCGTTCAGGATGATACGGACATTTCAATCGGGCCGGCTCTGCCCCCGATCCTACCCCAGCTATCCAAGGCACAGACCAACCTACCAGATTCTCCCTTTGAGTTCGAGGTGGACCCCACAGCGTTAAAAGTGAGCAAGCTTGAAAAGCTATTCAAGAAATCCCAGGGTATGAAGTCCATTCCTGATATTGAGGATGGGTACACCGACTCGGCCGTGACGCTGCCAGACCGATTTAAGATGCTGCACATAGACCGTTTCGATGGGTCTGGAGATCCTATGGTGCATTTGCGGCTGTTTTCGGATATATTGAGGCTGATGGGCCTCTCTAGATTGTAGAAGCTTTCTCTGTTTGGCCGGACCTTGTCGGGTGTCGGTTATTTGGTATGCAAAACTGGAAGATTCTGTCAAGAGGAACTGGGAGGAGATGGCCGAGGCCTTCATAGCTCAATACTCCTACAATACACAGATCGAGGTCACAACCCGTGATCTTGAGACAACTAGGCAGGAGCCAAAAGAGATTTTTCCGATTTCGTGACCCAGTGGAGGGCCATGGCCTCGATGATGACCATCAGGCCTGTCGACAAAGATCAGATTCGGATGGTTGTGCGTAACCTCCAGCCCAAGCTTATGCAGAAGGTGATCGTTCTCCCCCTCCCCACCTTTGCAGATCTACATAAGATAGGGGTGCAGATCGAGGACGCTATGAAACAGGGTCTGATTGACCAAGACAGAGAGCAGCCCAAGAGGGCATTCAACCGCAGTACAAATGCAGGCACAAGTAGTGCTGTAGCTGACAGATCTTCAGATGTGGAAATGGTCACTACCACCACCACCCCGAGAACCCTTCCAGCTACACCATTCACCACGCGTCTGGAAGTAGCTCACAAACAACCAAGTATTCTCCCTGAGGCCAAAGAACCTTCACTCCACTATACATGCCCCTGTCCAAAGCTCTGGGAGTTTTGATAAAAAAAGGGCACTTGAAGCCCCTAGAGCCGCGGCCACTACCGGATAAACTTCCCGTTTCCCACAACCCGGCCAAGTACTGCGCCTTTCACCAACAGCATGGTCATGACACCGACCAGTGCTTTTGATTGCGTCATGAGATTCAGGATCTCGTTGACAATAGGGTGATCGTGCCTCCGGAGAAACCAAATGTCACAACCAACCCTCTTCCACCACATAACCAAGCTCCACCTGCCAAACGAATCAATCTTATCCAAACTGGGGTTTTGTTATACGATCCTAGCATATATATCACCTCTTCTCATTTACCCAAGCCGGAGGTGTTCATTCATGACAGCACTGACTTGTGCATGCTAGACATCTCCCAAACCTAGCCTAAGACGGTGGTGGTGGCTATTGAATATAGAAGTGGGTCGATTGTGGGGCAAATTAGATTGATGATACAGAGCCGAAGGGGTCTGAGAACGTCATGAATGACCCGAGTGGTTACATTACATCAGCAAGCCAGGCTAGGCCGAGAATGAAATTGCCAGTGGAGGCAGAGATTTGTGTAGTACGAGAGAATGGACCTAATCAGGGGCTAGATGACCTAGCGAATCTGGAAGTGGACATTGCTAACCTTCAGTTTTTCGACGAACAGGACTCAGGGGACGTAGCAGTCAATTGGTTTGATGAGTCAGCAAAATCTACTGGGTGGCTTGACGACCAGCCGGATGTTGTTAGACAACCTCAACTAGAACAGGGTCCGTCAGGCACAGAGACATCAATAGTGGCTGGAAGGGCTGGGAATCAGTTTGCATCGCCGGAGAACACCGGTGTTAAGAATTTTGCTTAGGATATGGACAGTTTGGGAATAGAAGAAACTGAACAGCAGGCTATACTGAAGCAGTATGGGCGGGAAATGATCGAATATTCTGAGAGGACTAGAAAAGCCAAAGCCCCTGTGGGGACGGAACGTGTTGCGGGCACAGGAACGGAAGTTGCTGTGGGCACAAGGATGGTTGTAACGGAGCCGGACAGATATCTGTCGGCTACCAATGGTATGTGGTGGGAAGATGATGATCTATGTCTTGCTCACACTGATAAAGACTGGAGACAAAGCCAACTGGATGATACCTGGTATATTGGCGAAGTTGACCACATGACTAGGAGTGGGCGGTATTTCAAGCCCCCACACTTAGATCAACCAGAGGCATCCGGGAAGGACAAGGAGGTGGAGAAGCAAAAAGAAAAGCTGCTCGAAGAGGAGGCTGTGCTGAAACAGCTTAAAAAGATACAAGCGGACATCTCCATCTGGGGACTGCTTATGGCCTCAAGAGTACATAGACAAGCTATCCTTTCTGCAATGGACAAGGCCAAACTTTCAATAGATACCACGCCTGAGCAGCTGGTAGGGTTGGTTTTTCCGGGAGGAGCTTCCCCGACGTTGATCTTTTCTGACAAGGAACTGCTGCCTAAGGGGGCAAACCACAACAAACCTCTCTACATCTCTGTCGAGTGTAGAGAAAAATGGATACTAGTGGTTCTTGTCGACACCGGATCCGCCATTAATGTGAGCCCGTCGAGGACGACATATGCAATCAGGTTGACGCCCGCGGACTTTGTGCCAGCTGCTTAGGTGATAAAGGGCATATGACAACACCAGCCGAGAAGTGATGGGGACTGTGAAGATTCAGACTCAGGTTGGTCCAGGACAACACGAGATTGACTTTCATGTCTTGGACGTTCCCGCAACCTTTAATCTACTCTTGGGGCGGCCGTGGCTGCACCAGGTAAATGCGGTTTCTTCCACCCTGTATCAGATGTTGAAATACCCCCACGGGAAGGGGGTGGCTATTGTTTTTGAGAATTCGTCAATCTATCCGCCGCCAGAGGTGTCTACACCGGTTTTGGAAATCGAGCCTGGCACGGAGGATGTGCTCCTGTCAAGATTTACCCTAGCCGAGGCCCGGGTCGTTCAGAACATTTTGGCTATTGATGAGGGGTTGTATGTTAGCGCAAAGTCTTTGTACCTCATGAACAAGCTTCAGCACATCCTTGGGATGGGACTAGGAAGAAGTGGCCAGAAAGGCATTGCAACATCGACTGAAGTGCCATACAACCCGCATACCTTTGGCTTGGGTTATCTACCCACCAAGGAGGACTAGGTGAGGAAAGACAAAGAAATGGTTGGAAGAGCCAGAGCCAAGCAGACCGGGAAGCAATTTGAGTTGATGCATCGGCCTATTCAAGGCACCCTGAACAGACGCTTTGTCCAGGAGGGGGAAAACTTTTCCTTCTGCGGCTTCCCAGAGCCATGGTTGAACGCAGAGAGAAGGTGACTTCCGGGATTTGAGATCTTCTTCGACTTGCAGTTATTTGGGGATGATGTTGTCGAGGAGCAGACAGACCCATCAACTAAGGTTGATCAGAGTAAGGAAGCAGATTCCGAGAGCACCGAGATTGAAATGGGGGTAGCACTGGCTTGTCTACTATCAGATCCTCCGATCATACATGAGTGCTTGGGAGATGATCTCTCAGTGTCTATGATTGGGAATGAAACAGCTGCAAGCCCACCTTTGAGCATTTTGGATGCATCCATCGCACCCTTATACCTTACCATGTTGTTCAAAGTTGTTACTTTACCTCAAGCTTATATGTTTGTCGCGTACTTGTTAGATTACATGTCATTGCATGCTTGTTGTTGGTATTGTTGTTCCATACCTATTACATTGTATGCATGCATGTTTGTATGCTTGGATTTCATGTTGTTGCATGTTTACTTGTCGCATGCTTGAGTTGTTCGCATCATGCTTGGATGTTTGCATTGCATTATGTGTGCATCCCTTGCCTCTTGATCAAGCATTATAGAGGTTGGGGCCCCTTATGTGTTCTTTTTTGCATTTCATTTGATATTGAATTGCACACTTGAATCCTTTGGCCATCATGCATTGAAATGTGTGATTGGTGGTCTGAGGGTCGAGAACTACACACCTTTGAGTCTTAAACATGATAAAGGGTGTAGTTGTGCAGACATTGTCTTGTAAATGTATTGCCATGCTCTGTTTATCCTCTGCTGCAACAACAGGAGCTTTTCACAGGAAGAAATGGTCGATTGACCATATTCAGTGCCGATCGGCAACAAACACTTGGCCGAGAGCCTTATATTTGGTCGATGACCTTCCTATCTTGGTTGATGGCATCATCTCTTGGTCGATGACCTCCCAAAGTGTACACAAGATGGTTTAGAAGTGTCACAGAAGTTGGCACAATTTTCAGAGGTACAGAGTAGTGCAAACAGAGGCAACATAAGGCATGGCAATGGATTTCCGAGCGAAGCCGACCGAGCATGCATTTGTCCCTCTTCCCGAGGCTGTTTTACTGTTTTCATAGCTTAATTAATTTGTTTAATTAGTTAAGGGCTGTGTAATAATTAATTAGCTTGTTAGTTAGTTAATTAGATGATTTGTATTATTCTTTCGGTCCCTCCGTTGAGAGGGCACAATTTTGTAATAAGCGTGCATATGTGTGATGCATGTCTTCCAACCCCCATTTCTTTCTCCCTTTTACTTAACTACTTACAATGGTCAGTTTTAGGGTATATTTAGTTTAGCATCCTTATGCTATGCATGTTTGCATCCATTTATCTGTGTTGCATGTACCGGGCTCGGCGCATCATACTAATTGGATTGCATTTCAATTCCAAAGTTGAATACATATATCAATTGTCGCATTTCACATGCCATTTTAGATTGGCCGAGCCTATTTCTAGTTGCATTTTGCATGTGTTGCATTAGCCATCTTAACATGAGCTAGGATCATACATGATTACTAACTAGTTCTTTGTTTTGGCTCGGAGTACACTGTGAGTGTTTACGCTTTAGCATACTGCATGCGTGTTATCGATTGCCATGAAAGCATGCTTGCCATGAGGCTAATTGCTTATATGATATGACTACTTGAATGCCTGTGGGTGAAGGTTGGATTACTTGAATTGGAACAATTCATCAAATCCACATTTTAGCCTACCTGCGAGTACCAAACTTCAAATGATTTTCCAAACAAACGAATATGCAATGCTTTGTTCCAAATTAGGCGATCTAGTCTATACTTGTGTGTTGTGCGCATCACTTAGTAATACTAGCTAATAACCGGAATAAGAATGCATGTGTTTTGAAAAACAAGATATCATGCTTAGTACAGGCCTATCTTTGATCGGGCGAGCGGGGGTGCTCATTGCATGACCTTCCCCAATCGTACCCAAGTTCCCGAGTCGAGGCTACTTTGGTGATGACGGACACGTGGCCTTAGGCACGAGTCAGGGTTTCCTAAATTCTCCCAAAATAAATATTTAAGTGGCGACTCTGTATCTGGCAAAGCCGTCCATGTTTGACACTTCTTTACAAAAATCAGTTTTTCAAAACGATTTGCCGAATTTGGACTCTTTGGTGATTTATCAATCTCATATCGCACATTGTGAGATCAGATTAAGAACTGTGACATTGAGTCCGAACTGTAGCATGAAGCCCAAGGGCGCGTCTACAGGAAGCCACGGCGATCTTCTTTGGCGGGGTTTTTGGCAACACAACCTTTATGCATGTTAGCTCATTTCTTTCTTGCCCCCGCTTTCGGCGAATCTTGCATCCGGCTAATTGAAGTGGCCCAAGGTTTGAAAGAGGGCAAGAATTGCATTGGCTTGGTATTGGCCAAGACTTTGATGGGCTTAGACGCCTTCCATCGGTGAGAGACCACCAAATTTGCGAGAAGTCCACTACTTCTTCAGGTAATGTTTCCTACCCTTTCTAACATGTGCTTCTCATATCACTTGGCACCCATGCTCTGTTTTTCTGTTAAATCCCTTTTCTCACTTTTCCCTCAACATACATCTCTCTATTATTTAATCTCCCTTTTGTTTCATCCCTCCCAAGATATAGCTTATGCACAAGCTGAAGGTAGTGGACTCTTACCCAGCATACACAGTCCGAGCATACTTTTTCTGGCAACAACTAGTGGATTTCTCGAATGAGGGATGGTGGTGCCACTAGATGTGCAACAAGTCTACTGCTAACATTGCTTGGAGTTGCCCCTGGCTTAATCTGACCGAAATGAGCTACAACACGGCTCAATAACCTAGCATTCAGCTGATTGGCTTGACACACTTGTGTATTTTACTTCCCGTTTTGGTTTAGGCGTTAATTTGGACATGATCAGACTTGCCCAGAAGAGGGGGTAGAGTATTCGGTTTCATTCCCAATCTGAGGTTCACATTTGGCTAGGTACCTTACTGCTTGGAGGACGAGAGGGCTTCTGACTCCTGCCCCTAGTTTCAGCTGCCCACTTTCTAGCGAATGCTTGACTTGGCTCGAAGATGAGGCACAATCCGGACCTACTTTGGCATCAGAAGCTTCCATAAGCACAAGTGGGGGACGTAGGTGCACCTGACTTATCTATGCCCCTAGTTTATTACTTTGATCTTACTTTCCAAGTTTTATGCATGTAATAAAAGCAACTTTGATTTGTATCGAGAGTCGGAGAGCTTTGTACTGAAATTAATGAAATTAAAGTTGTGAGCACTGAAAATTTTCCTTTTGGTCCCAAGTTGGTCTAAGTTGTAAAAGGTAAATTTTGAGCAAAAGGTAAATTTTGAGCAAAAGTCAACTTTTATCAAAACTTTTCAAAACCATTTTTGATAAGGATCACAACTTGACACGTATGGAGTCAATCCTCGAGATGTACAACCCCGAATTCGAAGATCACAAATTGCCCCTTGTCTGAATAGCACCGCGCAACATTGTAACCAATTCTTAGAATAAAGATCACAACCGAACTCTCAAATAAAGAACAGACAAAGATAACCTGGTCAACACATGGACAGGACTGTTGAGTTGGAGGTGTTTACGGCCGAACTTCAAGATGAAGTTCCCTACGTATCCCGAAGATGGGAATCAAGCCTTACGTAGTTCAGTTCAGGTTTACTCGAGTATTAACGTTCTCCTTTTGCGCTCAAACTTTTGCCAAGGCCACCTTTTAGGATTTTCAACCTTGTGAGCTCAGTTTTTCGTTATTTCCAATTTCTTTTATGCTTTAACTTTTGCCTAGGTTACCCTTCCGGGTTTTCGGCCTAGCGAGCCTCTTAGGGGTAATATTTCTTGAACTTGTCCATGTTGATTGGTTGGAAAAATTCTAGGCCATCCAGGTCCATAAGAATAACAGCTCCACCCGACCAGATAGTTTTGATGATGTAAGGACCAGTCCAATTGGGTCTGAACTTGCCCCTAGGGTCATGAATGGGAGCTCGGTTGTCTTTCAGCACCAAACCCATTTCCTTGAGATTCCATCATTTGACCTTCTTGTTAAAAGCCCTGGCAATCCTTCGTTGATAACCCTGAACATGGTACAGTGCTTTCAGCCTTCTCTCATCGAACAACATTAATTCTTTGAACCTGCTCTGCTGCCAATCCGCCTTTACTATCTGACACTTAGCCATAACTTGCAGTGACGAAACTTCTATTTCGATTGGTAGAACAACTTCCATCCCTTAAATAAGAGAGTAAGGAGTGGCCCCAGTAGATGTCTGAATTGAAGTCCTATAGCCCCAGAGTGCAAATGGCAATTTGTCTGGCCAGTCCTTATAGGTCTCAACGATTTTTTGCAAAATATGCTTAATGTTGTTATTGGCGGCCTCAATAGCTCCGTTGGTTTGCGGTCGGTATATAGATGACTTATGGAAAGCGACGTTGTATTTTTCCAACAAGTTGATCACTTCTTTCTTGAAATGAGAGCCATTATCTGAAATAATCTCATTTGGAACTCCATAACAGCAAATGATATTGTTTTGGATGAACTTAGCCACATGCGCTGCCTTTAACAATGCATAAGACTGAGCTTCCACCTATTTCGTGAAATAATTAATTGCCACCAAAAAGTATTCATGCCTATTCGACCCTTTCAGTGTAACTGCATCGATGACATCGATTCCTCAGACTGAGAAAGGCCATGGTGAAGTCATGTTGTACAGTTTCAACAGCGGGATATTCATGCGATTAGCATGAATTTGGCATTTGTGGCATCGCCGAACAAAATTGATACAATCTTCCTCCATAGTAGACCAGTAGTAACATTGCCTGAGAATCTTCTGGGCTAACATTACACCGTTCATGTGCGTTTTGATTCCTCTGCGTCGACACACAACTTGTGCATTCCCAGATGACCCCTCTTGTACAGTTTACCTCCACAGATGATAAATTGAATGGCCATCCGCCATATTGCCCTCTTATCTTTGGCATTTGCGCCTGGTGGATAAACCTCATTTTCCAAGAAGTTCTAGATATCATAAAACTAAGGGTTTTGATCTTGCACTTCATCTATTGTGGCGACAGACTCGTAGGCCAGCGTATATCTCTGCTCAATAATGATTGGATGCATCCGAACTCCAAACGGGATGTCTATCACGGAAGTTAGAGTTGATAAGGCATCAGCGAACTTGTTGTTCTCTCTTAGTAGATGCGTGAAAGTCAGCTTCTCAAACCTAGGAATCAGAACATCCAAGGTCTGGTGATAGATTTTCATCTTTTTTTCTTTGACCTTCTAGTCTCCTTTTGCTTGAGACACAACTAGGTTCGAGTCCCCAACGACGTCCAACCAATTTACACCTAGTTCTAGGGCGGCTTCCAAACCAGCGATACACGCCTCGTATTCTACTTCGTTATTAGATACCTTGAACCGGAGTTTGAAGGCTAAGGGTATATGGGAATTGTCGGGTGCTATTAGCAATACCCCTATTCCATAACCATACTGGTTAAACGCTCTATCAAAGTACATTGTTCAAATCTCTTCCTCGACTTGCACAATAGCGTCATCTGAGAACAGGTATTCTACCACTTTATCCCCTTCCATTGGGTGATCCACCAAGAAATCCGCTACAGCTCTCCTCTTGACAGACTTGCGAGTAACATACTTTAGATCAAATTTAGAAATGAGAAGCAACCAACGGGCTAGCCTACCTATAAGCGCTAGTTTCTCAAAGAGATATTTGACGGGATCTAATCTTGACACCAGAATTACGGAGTGAGCTAACAAGTAGTGCCTTAACTTCCTAGTAGCCCATACCAAGGTTAGGCAAGCTTTCTCCAACGGAGTGTAGCGGGTCTTGTAATCCAGCATTTTCTTATTCAAGTAATAGATGGCTTTCTCTACTCTATCCTTAGATTCCTAAGCGAGCATGCATCCCATTGTTGTGTCCGTTACTGACAGATACAAAATCAAGGGCTTCGCTGGCTCTGGTGGCGACAACACAGGCGGATTCTGAAGGTACTGCTTGATCTGCTTGAAAGCGAATTGACATCGATCGTCCCATCGGAATTTCTTTCCTTTCTTTAGGAGACCAAATTGTGGTTCACAAGTTAAGGTTAATTTAGAAATAAACCGTCCTATGAATTGCACTTTATGCAGAAACCGTCGTACTTCCTTTTCAGTCCTTGGTGGTGGCGTGGCATTTCTAAGATGGCCTTAATTTTGAAAGGATTTACCTCGATGTCCCTTTGTGTGATCAAGAAACCCAGCATTTTCCCTACTGTTACATCGAAAGTACATTTCTATGGATTCAACCTCAGTCTGTATTCTATGATCCGTTGAAAGAATTTCTTCAAGGCGGTGTAGTGGCCCTCTCTTTCCTTGGATTTGACAATCATGTCGTCTACGTACACCTCGACCTCTTTATGGATCATATCATGCAGAATTGTGGTTGCAGCCCGTTGATAGGTAGCCCCGACATTCTTCAACCCAAACAGCATCACCCGATAGCAGTAGGTTTCCCATGGTGTAGTGAAAGCAGTTTTATCTCTGTCTTCGAGTGCCATTAGAATCTGGTTATACCCGAAAAATCCATCCATAAAAGAGAGCAATGCATGGCCTGCGGTAAAGTCCACTAATTCATCAATGTGCGGCAGAGGAAAATCGTCCTTTAGACTGGCTCTGTTCAGATCCCTGAAGTCCACACACACCCAAAATCTACCGTCTTTCTTCGGCACCGAAACGATGTTGGCCAACCAAGTTGGATACTCAGATACTAGCAAGAATCTTGTGTCTATCTGCTTGGTGACCTCTTCTTTAATCTTCAAAGCCCAATCTGGGCGTATTCTTCACAACTTCTGCTTGATGGGTCGAGCCTCGGGGTCAAGAGGGATCCGATGCTGTACAATATCAGGATCGATTCCAGGCATGTCTTTGTAGGACCATGCGAAAATATCTTTGAAATCTTTTAATAAAGCGACTAAGCGCTAGTGCTCCTCTGAGGACAGCGTGGACCTGATCTGGACCAGACGCGGATCCTTCTCAGTACCCACATTAAAAGCAATGATTTCATCAGTAAGGGGTTTTGCAAACCTCTCCTCCTCTCGATTAATCAAAAATTTCAAAACCAGAGGAATTTTTTTTTTCATCATTTTTATCAAAATTTTGAAAATCGTGATCTATGCAATAAACAAGAGGCACAGACAAATACTCAAAATCTGCAGTGGCATTCTCATTTAAAAGGTCCAGCTCATCCAATTCCTCAGTTACAATTGACTTAAAGGAAAAAGAAAAGAAAGACCTGGACAAAACCTCGGCATCTGGGTTATCAACCCCAGGAATACCAGACCCAAACTCAGAAAAACGGGAATCTGATTCCTACTTCACAAACTCTGTGGAATCAGATTCTGGTTCACTATTCGACTCAGAACTGCTAGACAGGAATCCCTCCTCCAGCTGCCAAATAAGGGATGATGCGTCAGATGCATCCAAGACACTGCTAGAAGGGTTCGCACCCTGTTGGTCCCCGATCATGGAAATGGTTAGGTTATCCCCCAAGCTCTTTAAGTTGATTGGAGGATCCGAAAGAAGACATGCCAATGCTGCCCCTACTTCAAACTCATTGCTGTCAGAATCACTTTCTGTGCTCTTCGTAACTTCAGCGGTTAGTTCAGTCTGTTCCTCTGTATCACTGTCTTGTAGCTGTAAGTCAAAGAAAATCTCGAAGTCGGGGACCCGCCACCTCTTAGAGTTGAACTAGGGTTCGAGGAAACCACAGAATGGGAAGTCTTCTCCCTCCCGAACAAAATAGCCATTCTGGGTTCCCGGGATTGGCCTACGCACAAGTTCGTAGCGCTTCCCAGTCTGCTTAGCTTTGGCTCTTCCTGCCATATTTTTCCCTTTCCTCACCCAGTCCTCTTTGGTGGGCGTATAGCCAAGACCAAAGGCATACGAGTTATATGGCACATTGGCCAATACAGTGACACCCTTCCGGCCACTTCTTCCTAATCCCATTCCGGGCATGTGTTGTAGCTTGCTCATGAGGCATATAGCTTGTTCATGGCCAAGATATTCTGAGCTACTCAGGCCTCAGCTAAGGTAAACCCTAAAAGGAAACATCCTCTTCGCCATGCACAATCTCCAGCACAGGTGTAGTGACCTCTGGCGGAGGATGTATAGATGAATTCCCGAAGACTATGGCTACCCCTTCCCATGGGGGTACTTCAGCATTTAGTGAAGGGTTGAAGAGACATCTTTCACGTGTTGCAGCCAGGGTCACCCAAGTAGTAAGTTAAAAGTGACCGGACCATCCAGGACATAGAACTTGATGTCCTGTTGAGCTGGGCCAACCTGTACTCTAATCTGCACTGTCCTCATCACCTCTCTGCTTGTATTATCATATGCCCGAATCACCTAGGCTGTAAGCACAAAATCGGCCGGTTTCAGGCCAATAGCATAAGTTGTGCGACAAGGACAGACGTTGATTACTGACCCGGTGTCGACTAATACCACTGGTATCCACTTTTCTCAGCACTCTACGGATATGTATAGAGGCTTGTTGTGTGCAGAGCCTTCTGGCGGGAGTTCCTTGTCTAAAATGTCAAATTTAACGCAGCACCTCTGGGGAAGAAAAATCCTACTAGTTGTTCCAGGGTGGTGTCAATGGACAACTTAGCTTTATCCATCGCCGACAGTACATACTGTCTATGTACTCGTGAAGCCATAAGCAGACCCCAGATCAATATATTAGCTTGAATCTTCTTCAACAGTTTCAACACAGCCTCTTCCTCTAATTGTTTTTCCTTCTGTTTCTCAACTTCTCTATCTTTCCCGGATGCCTCGAGTTGATCTAGATGCAGTGGTTTGAAATATCGGTCACTTCTTGTCATATGGTCTACCTCTTTTACATACCAAGTGTTGTCAGGAAGGTCTTCACCCCAATCCTCATTAGTATGAGCTGGGTGTAGGTCGTCATCATCCCACCAGACCCCTTCGGCAGCCAACAAGCATTCATTCGGCTCCGTTCGGATCATTCTATTATCACAAACATTTCCTACAGGGTGTTGATCTTTTCCAACTTTTCGATCATTTTCATTCATTTCTTGTCCAAACCGCTCTAGCGCGGCTTATTGCTCTGTATGTACAGTACTAATAATGCTCAGTTCCTGAGCCAATTATTCTACACCAGTGTTTTTCGACAATTTACCCTTTCCATCGGCCATTCCGGCCATTGCAATGGTTCCCCCTTTCTGTTCTTCCAGCTGCAATTCAGTTCCCTCATCTCTATCGGGTTCATCACTTAGCCTCCCAAAATTTGTTGTTGAGCCGTTCAGGCCAAACCAATCAATATGCACATCCCTTTGATCTTGCTCATCAAAGAACTACAAATTGTCAATATCCTCCTCCAAGTCGGCTAGATCATCTAATCCCTGACTTGGCCCATCTTCTCGAACTACACTAACCTCCATCTCAGTCGGCAACACCACTTTCAGCTTAGCTTAATTGATTGGCACAATATAGCAGTGTGGGTTGTACATTCCTTCAGATAAGTCCTCAGAGCTCTCGGGCAACACCACTGGTTCGGGTTAGAGTATAGACGTGTTCATCATGCACAAGTCCATGCTCTTAGAGATGAACAACGCCGGCTTAGGTAGGTGGGAAGGAGTGATGTATATATTGGGGTCATAAGTGACGGCCAGTGTGTGGATGAGGTTTATATGCCGGGGTGGAGGGACTTGGTTATGTGGTGGGAGTGGATTTGTAGTGACGTTGGGTTTTTAGGGAGATGCTATCACCTTATTGTCAATGAGATCTTGAATCTCATGACACAACTTATAGCATTGATCAGTGTCATAACCGTGCTATTGGTGAAAATCATAGTATTTGGCCAGATTGTGTTTTATAGAGAGAGGATTAGGTAGTGGGTGTTATTCCAACGGCTTAAGATGCCCTTTTCTGATAAGAACCCCTAGGGCTTTGGATAAAGGCATGTAGAGCAGGGTAAAGACCCTTTGAGATCGGGCCTGGCCGGTTGAGGTTTGTGGAGTTGTGTTGGAGGTGTTGGCAAAAGGGTTGGCAGTTTTAGGTGTGGTAGTGACCATACTCACATCCGAAGGCCGTGCAGAAGTGCTACCACTCGTGGTTGCGTTGGAACTGCAAGAAAAGGGCTTATTGGCCTGCTCCTTCTCATTGTCTATCAGCCCTTGCTTCATCGCATCCTCAATTTGAACCCCTATCTTATGGAGCTCAGCAAATGTAAACAAAGGCAAAACTATCATATTCTGTAATAATCTTCCTTGCAAGTTACGGACCACCATTCTGATTTGGTCCTTTTTAGATGGCCTGATAGTCATTATAGGGGCCTAGTGTGGACTCGCCTTTTTCTCGCGCCTCACCTTTCAGAAAGGTTGAAAAGAAGGCCTCACAGTTCGGACTCTTGCAGTTCTGAATCTAGTCTCACAAGTGCAATGTGAAATTGATAAACACCAAAGAGTCCAAATCCGGCTAATCTTTTTTGAAAATCGATTTTAAATCAAATAATGCCAAAATTGGACTGCTTTGCCAGATACAGAGTCGCTACCTAAATATTTTTTATTTTGGGAAAATTTAGGAAACCCTGACTCGTGCCGAAGGCCACGTGTCTGTCATCACCAAAGTTGCCTTGGCTTGGGAACTTGAATATGAGATGGAAAGGTCCTGAAATGAGCACCCCCGCTCGTCCGATCAAAGATCGGCTTCTACTAATCATGATATGACATTTTATAAACGTTATGTGTTCTTGTTTTTGTTATTAATCTAACCTTATTATGTGATGCACACGCATACAAGTATATACTACATCGCAAGAATTGGAACATTTTAGGTCATGTTTGTTTACGAAAATGGTTTGAATTTGCCACCCTCAAGTGGGCTTAAAGATGCAGATTTTGCCACCAAACACAGTGGGCTTAAAACATGATTTGCAACGCAACAAAGTGGGCTTAAAACGCACATTCGCTGAATCGTTCCAATTCAAACAACAAGCCATCATCCACAAGCATTCATGCAGTTTAGCATTTAAGCACATAGCCTCATGGCAAGCATGCTAATCATGGCAATATGGCAATCACACTCATCCAAGTATACTAAAGCATAAGACTTACCGAGTACTCTAAGCGAAAATAGAAACTAGTTAGAAAAATGCATGATCCTAACTATGTTAAGTGTCTAGTGCAACACATGCAATATGCAATTAATAGGCTTGGCTACTATATGGCATATGAATCAATTTGAACAACATGCGGTTAAACATGTATTCAAAGAAGTATTGAAATGACAATGCAGTTTGAATGATGCGCCGAGCCTCGGTGCATGGAAGACAAATGAATGGATGCAAGCATGCGAGCATAAGGTATGCTAATTGAAAAATGTCCCTAATCTAACCATCGAAAGAAATTAAATAAAAGGGAGAAAGACGTAGGGTTGGAAGATATACACACACGCACGCACACTTATTACAACATTACACCCTCGTGAAGGAGGGTACGAATGAATAAGAGCTAACTAGCTATGCTACTTAAGCTAATTAAGTATTACAACAATGAATTAACTAACTTATTCTAAGCTAATTAAATATTACAAACCGAAATCGAATAACTAGTTACACTAACTAATTAATTACAACACTTGAACTAAAGCAATTGAATAATTAACTATCTAAGCTAATTAAAAAGTTACAATACTTGCATGAATTCCCTACCCCTAATCAGCTAAGGAAAGCAACTAAATGCCCTCGGGGGCGAGGTACATATGCATGCTCGGTTGGTTTCCACCCGAAAATGCCACTACCTCACTGCTGTAAGACTCTGTTTGCACACTTGAACACCAAAGGAGCTACCAACTTCTAGAACACCTCTGCTCCCCCTTTCCATCACACTGAGCAATTTCTTCATTGATGACCGGTCGACTACCAATAGTGGCCGTCGGCTACAATTGGTGGCAGGTCGGCTACTGCTGGTGGCAAGTCGGCTACCCCTGTCCAAAACTTTCCTTTTTACTGCAACAGAGAGCAAACAAAGGCAAAACTATGTATTCTCAAGGGTTGTTTGTACTGTTACCCTCCTTATCATCAAATGAGCTCAAATGAGTGTAACTTTTGGCCCTCAAACCATCAATCAAGCACTTTCCATGCATGATGGCTAAGGAACCAAGTTTATACAAGTTCAATTAATGCAAAACAAGACCAAAAGGCCGACCACCCTATCATACATGCTCAAGGGTGACGGTGACCAAGAAAAGTGGCATATTTCATCACTTTTGAGTATGAAATGTCTCATTTTCCTTATGTTCGAATTAACGTCCGATTCGAACACATGCAATGCAACACGAAAGATGCTTATCTTGTCTCTTTTACTTGTCCAATTTTTGTTTACTCATTTTACTTTACTGAATCATTCTTTAATCGATTAAGTCCAAAAGTGAGTGTCCTCTAATGGAAAGAGGGCTTAAACCAAAGGTGCTTTGGGCATGAAAGAGACCTCGTGCTGTTGGTAATGATCCCGCAAAGGGATTAAACCATTAAGCATAAATGTCTCAATTCCACACTCAAGCAAACAAGGGGTTTAAAACCACTTTCAAAGAAAACAAAAAAGGTGAAGACTTGAGGGAGATTGTAGAGGTTAAAGTGCTGAAATTAAGTGCAAAACAACACTAAAGCGTGCTATCAACTCAAAGCAATGATGAATAAAGCACTAAAACATCAAGCTAGTGAAGAATATTGCACTACAACTATGCAATACAAGCCTCAACAAAAATAACTAGCCCAAAACAGAGCCAAAATAGGTCAAAATAGAGGCAAAACCATGCTGAACTAGAGCTAAGTTAAGCTAGAAAAACATGCTAACTCATTAAGCTAACTAGGCATGCAAACAAGGCGCAAAGAGAGGACGCTAACCCCTCCAATTTTGGACTTCAAAAGTTGGTTTTTACCACTAAAAAACCTCTGAGATTTAGTGGTTAAAAGGCCCAAAAAAGTTGATTTGAAAGTGATGAAAAATAGCACAAAAAGCTTAACAAGCAAAGGAGCCAAAAGGGTGGACAACCCCCTAACTCAAAAAGGCTCAAACCACAATTTTTAGGCCACAAAAATAGAGTTTTTTACACTTCAAAAACAGCCTTAAAATAGTTGTAAAAGATAGGAAATTAAGTATGCACAATAAGCTTAAATAAGGTAAGTGTTCTACCTTTTAAGCAAAGCACAATTTAGGCACAAATCCAAGCTCAAACTTCCTTCCAAAGCTCAAAAAGACTCCAAGGGACCTCAGCTCAATGGTGGTCAGTTTGATTAAGGGTTGATGTGAAAAAGTATGGAGGAACTAGGCAATCAAGCACAAAATATCAAGTGTGAGAGAGAAAGCTAGAGAGAGAGATATTTTTGGTCCAAAATCTTCTAACCCTCAAAAATGGGAGAGAAACCCCCTATATATAGAAAAAAAAGTCTTGAGCTTAGATACAACTCATCATACATGTGTATGAAGATGCAGCTCAATGAGCAACAGCTGGCACAATTGGCAACAAATATCTGGAAAAGAAGACTAATGGCCGTCGGCCACCACTGGTAGCCGACAAGAACAAGCCATGGCCGACAGAGTCTAGGGCTGGCTGACCGGTCACCCTTTCTTCCAGGCTAGAGGCAACAAGCTCTTGGTCAAAAAACATGCACAAAACAGATAAGATTTACAAGCTCAAAGACAAGGCGCTCTGCCGAGGACTTCGGGCGCTCAAAATGAACACAAACAAGGACAATCATCGAGTGCACAAATGATGACATCCAAATCTTGAGGATGGTCAAAAATGGGGTGTCTACACCTCGGCCCTCCATCTGGTCACAAAGTCCGAGAAGCCCTTATTTGGCTCCTGACGGGTTGCTTCAAGATCACAGGTAGTGACCTCAATCTTGGTATTGTAGGAGTACTGCGCGATGAAGGCCTCGGCCATTTCCTCCCAACTTCTTTTCACAGAGTCCTCGAGTTCAGCATACCAAATGGCCGCTATACCCGACAAGGTTCGGCCAAAAAACGACAGCTTCTGAAGTCTAGCGAGACCCATTGGTCGTAGGATATCAGAGAATAACCGTAGATGGACCATAGGATCCCAGGAGCCGTCAAACCGGTCTATATGCAACATTTTGAATCTATCCGGTAGAGTCACTGTGGAGTTTGTGTATCCATCCTCAATGTCAGGGATTGAATTCACACCCTATGCCCACTTGAAAAGATTTTCTAGTTTATTGGCCGTCAATGCAGTAGGGTCAACCTCAAATTTAAATGGCACCTCCGTTTGGTAAACTGGTGCCTTGGAGGTCTGAGGTGGGATCGGATCTGCCGGAATGCCCATATTCTCTTGGACATTGAATGTGACCCCGCGTGCCAGAATACCCGTTGGGGGTGCATGGGATGCAGAGGCTACTGCCGCTTGTGGTTGCTGTTGTTGAAGCCTATCTATCATTTCTACTTGGCGGGCTGTGGCCTCAGCTTGGCGGGCAGCATCTAGCTGCATAGTTTCAATGGTCTGTTGGAGCTGACGAAGCATATCTTCCATGCTAACTGGGGGATGTTGAGCTATCAAAACTGGAGAATACTCTCTTTCTGGAGTAGAACTAAAAGATTGAGCCTAATTAGGTACAGGTGAAGTAAAAGGCAGCTGGTGGATTGGTGAATTCTGCCTGATCCTCTTCCATCTGGTAATCGGTGGGAGTGAAACAAACACTGGCTGTCCCCTGACAAGATCCCCGGATCTGTAAATCCTTCTCACATGGGTCCAGAGTGCTTGAGGAGTAACAGAATCGTCTGAAGCAATGATGAACAACTACCTTGCAAAAAGAAATAAAGCAAACAGAAAACAAAAATCAGAAACCACACAGCACCTCGACTCAGATACCAACAACATGCAGTTGCAATCCTAAGCTGGAGAACTGTGCTCAACACTGATTTCTGCCCTAAAATTGATGCCCAAACTTGTAACTGATACATACATTCCTGTAGAGTTTCACTCTAAAGGCACATAATAGTTAAGTGAGAGCCAAAACAAGCCTATGATGGGGTTGGGTTACCCTGTCCTAGTTTCGTCAGGAACTAGGGTTAGCTATTCAAACAAAATGTTTCACACAATCCTGTATTCGGGTGAGCAACTTGTCCTAGTTTGGAACAGTCTCTATGGCTTTCGATATGCAACTAGGCCAATTGGTCAAAAAAAGGATACCTCAGCATGACTACCTAATATACCTCTCACACCTAACACCGAGAAGTGAAAGGATGATCAAATGGTACAGCGGTAGTACAGATCCAAGGGTTATGTTCCCATCTTGGTAGAGCCCACAACCGGTTAGCCTTTTGGCAAGGTTTTCCAAGCAAGCCTCCGGCAAACCGTTCAGGAATAGCAGATGGCAAACACTGTGACTTAGGCGCACGGATGCAAATGCAAATGCAAAGAAACACATATGTATAAATAAAATAACATATCATGAGTTCGAGTCAAGTTCTCTAAATCCCCAGCAGAGTCGCCAGAAACTGTAGTTTGGCTTTTTCATGCCCCCTTTCGGAAGCTCAAAAAGAAAGCCCTACAGTTCAGACTCCTGCGGTTCTGAATCTAATCTCACAAGTGCAATGTGAAATTGATAATCACCAAAGACTCCAAATCCATAATCGTTTTGGAAAATTGATTTTGAATCAAAAAGTGCCAAAATTGGAATGCTTTGCCAGATACAGAGTCGCCACCTACATATTTATTTTTTTGGGAAAATTTAAGAAACCCCTAACTTGTGCCAAAGGCCATGTGTCCATCATCACCAAAGTTGTCTCGGCTTGGGAACTTAGGTACAAGAGGGGAAGGTCATGGATTGAGCACCCCCGCTCGCCCGATCAAAGATTGTAAAGCCCCTAAAATAACACAACAAAGATAACTCATATGCGGAACAAATATGAGAAACAACATACTTTCACACATCAGAGTTTACTGTTTAATAACCAATTAAATGCCATACCGGCTTACATCTTTCCAAGTCGTTGCTTGGTTACACAAATTGAGTCTCGCTCATTACATCTTAAGCCCTTGGCTTTGCAAATACCAGCATACACACAACAAGACATAATTCAGAAGCTCTTGCTTCCCGGAAGTCCATCCATGCTATTGCCACGGAGAAAACATCTCATCTGCACCTGAAAATGGTATTCCCATATAGGGTGAGCCAACAGCCTAGTAGAAATAATCTAACACAATTTATGAGATTTAGCAAAGGTATAAATACCACGTACATAAACAATACCGATATGGAAGTATTCGCAAGGCCTGCATATTCACATGCCACTAAGACCAATCTTATTTCATTTTCCTTCAATTCATTTCTGGTTCATATATACTACTCAGTTCATGAGTTAAATTCATTATCTTTCAATAACCAAAATGAGACTACATCTCAGTGGTTTTCCATTTATGCAAAACACACATAAACACTTCAAACTTGCCATTTTATGGACATTTCGTCTGAAGGAACCGACACCTATTTATATATAAATTTCCGGGTCTTTCACCCGGGACACTCCAGCCAACTTGCTTTCGACGGAGTCCATCCCCTTTCCCCCCCTCCAAACAAATATACATATTCAATGTATTTATAAACATAGCCATATATGGAGTACATCCCCTATCTCCTCCCAATAAACATACATATACAATGTATTTATAACACGGTCATATTCAATGACACCAACAATGGATTAGCATTAAATCGCCTAATCCTCATGTAATTACTACAACAATCATAACTATCCTCCACCGATAGCCCAATGCATTTATTTCTAAAGAGATATTTAATATCGAAATAAATAGTTTATTCAAAACTTTCATAGGTGAAATAATACATATCCAATATCACCATTTATAACCATAACCTTCAATCTAACATATTCAATGTTAATTCCAATTATTTATACAAAATAATCATTTTATCAAATTAGGGCAAAAATCCCCCTCTTTCCAATATTGACTCAAACACCCAAAATCAACTATTTATGTACACCAAGATCTTATTTTCAATCCCCATACTCATTTATCTCTTAAACATCAAAAACCCCTCTTTTCATTTCACACCCAAATCTTAGAATTATCCAAACCACCACCAAATCTCATCATCTATACACAATAGCAAATAACTAAGCTAAAAACCATATTATAGTGTAGAAAATCCCTACCTCAAATGTAGAAAACCCAAGCAACAAGGTGGAACTTCAAAGATGACAAAACCAATTTCTTCTTAGATCAAAATGAAGCTCTTGACGCCCTCTACCTTATTCTCAAAGACACTAGGGTCAAGAACACAACGGATCTACACGAAATCTTAGAGAGAATGCGAGTTTTAGAGAGAGAGAGACAGTCGGATTAGGGTTTTGGGAAAGAAATGGAATCAAAAGTGATGTAAAGCATCACTGCTGCAAACTGATATACACAGGCTCCCTCGAGCGAAAGACTTCTCGCCCGAGCGACCAGACACAAAAAGGTCACCTCGCTCGAGTGCAAGAAGCGTCACTCGAGCGTAGAATGCAAAGCTTCAGGTTTATCACCCAATGTAGACGCACGCTCGAGCGAAAGAAGCCTCACTCAAGCGAAGAAACATTTTCACAAGGCCCGCTCGAGTGCAAGAAGCCTCGCTCGAGCGAAGAACAGATTACACAAGGCTTGGTCGAGCACAAGAAGCCTCGCTCGAGCAAAGAAGCCAAAATCTGGGCAACAACCATTTATACCAAAAGACAACCGATCTGTTCCAAATTCGCCCAACAAGTCTCAAAACTCAAATTCAAAGAATTAAAGGAAGGAAACAAGGTATAGACAACAGTATACAATCACGGAACCCGAGTCCGGAACACTACAAATGACGGGTAAAAATCTGGGTCGCTATAATCTCCCCCCTTAAAGAATTTCGTTCTCGAAATTACAAATCATGTTTCAAAACCATGTTTTAGCCAATTTCCAAAATGATTACCAACAGCATATACGATGCTTCCAAGAGTGATACAACACCCACAATATTCCACATTCTCAAAACATATACAATGTTTATATTGAATCCATGTTTTTCCCAACAATTATAACATATACAATGTTCTTACAAGTTAAAACATAGACAATGCTTATACTTTTCATTAATACAATAAATTCTCAATACATGCTCATGCATCAACAAACAAATCCAGATATTTCTCTCAGACTTCTAATTCACGTTCCCAAGTCGCTTCCTCGACTCCGTGATGTTTCCACAATACTTTTATCAAGGGAATTGTCTTGCCTCGCAGAACTTGATCCCGTCTATCCAAGATTCTTACTGGTCTCTCCTCATACGAGGCATCCTCATCTATCTCTAAGTTGGTCCAATCCAACACGTGCGATGGTTCCGTCTCATATTTCCGAAGCATACAAATGTGAAACACGTCATGAACCCCGGAAATCTGTGGCGGTAATGCCAAACAGTAGGCAACCTCCCCAATCTGCACAAGGATCTCAAAAGGGCTATTAAACCGAGGGGACAACTTCCCACTCTTCCCAAACCTCATCAAACCCCATCTAGGTGATATCTTCAAAAAGACATGATCTCCCACCTCAAAAGACAAAGGTCTCCTCCTTCGGTCGGCATAACTTTTCTAGCGACTCTGAGCCGTAACTAACCTCTTACGGATAAGTGCAACTTTCTCCATAGTTTCCCGAACCAACTCTGGACCTAACAAAGGTGCATCACCCACCTCGGGCCAACACACTGGAGATCTACATGGTCGACCATACAAGGCCTCAAACGGTGCCATGCTAATACTCGATTGGAAACTATTGTTATAGGCAAACTCCACTAAGGGAAAATGCCTCTCCCATGAACCCTTAAAGTCAAGGACACAGCCTCTAAGCATATCCTCAAGGATCTAAATAGTACGCTCGGACTGCCCATCAGTCTGACTAAAAGTCAATCTAGTGCCCATGGCACTTTGCAAACTCTGCCACAACCGAGCAGTGAAACGCGGATCTCTATCTGAAACAATTGTCACAGGGACCCCGTTCAACCTCACTATGTCCCTAATATATAGGTCGGTAAGATAATCTACCGAGTCACTTACGCGCTTGGGAATAAAATGCGCCGACTTAGTCAACTGGTCTATGACCACCCAAATGGCATCACTATCCCGTTGAGTCTTCGGAAGACCCACAACAAAATCTATCATGATATGTTCCCATTTTCACTCAGCTATAGGCAAGGGTTGCAACAAACCCGCTGGCCTCTGATGCTCAGCCTTCACTTGTTGACAAGGAAGACATTTCGATACAAACACAGTCACATCCTTTTTCATACCTCTTCACCAAAACTGGCGACTAAGATCATGATACATCTTTGTGCCTCCCGGATGCACCGCAAGGCATGAATAATGAAACTCTCGGAGTACTTCCTTTCAGCAAGACTCCGGTACAAATAAACGGTCACAGTATCTCACACTTTGGTCGGGATACACAGTCAAACCTCTTTCTACATTCCCATTGAAAATCTTCCCTCAGAAGGATTCCACCTCAAGGTCACCCCTTTGTGCTTCCAACACCCGATTCACAAGTGTAGGTTGTGCAACTACTGAAAACAAAGCTTTGAATTCAATAGACTCGCCCAATTGCAAGTCAAACTTATTAAGAGTACTTAACATTTCCCATTCTCGGATGACGATAGAAGCTACACTGCTAACTAGCTTTTTACTCAAAGCATCAGCCACAACATAAGCCTTTCCGGGATGATAATGCAACTCAAAATCATAATCCACTATGAATTCCATCCATCTTCTCTGTCTCAAATTCAAGTCTTTCTGTGTAAATAGATATTTCAGACTCTTGTGATCAGAGAACACTTTAAATTTCTCGCCATACAGATAGTGCCTCCAAATCTTCAAGGCAAATATCACTGCTGCTAACTCTAGGTCATGGGTGGGATAATTCCTCTCATGTGTTTTCAACTGCCGTGAACCATAGGCTACCACTTTACCCTCTTGCATCAATACACAACCTAAACCTTCCCGCGAAGCATCACAATAAACTGAATAACTCAAACCCCTCTCTGGTATAATCAATACTGGAGTAGTGGTGGGTCTAATCTTGAGCTCTTGGAATGACCTTTGACAAGTCTCACTCCACACAAACTTGACTCCCTTTCTAGTCAACTTAGTCAAAGGTGAAGCTAGCCTAGAGAAATCTTTCACAAATCGACGGTAATACCCGGCCAATCCCAAGAAACTACGAATCTCGAAAGCATTTTTAGGTTGAGCCCAATCTTGCACTGCCTCTATCTTGGATGAATCTACAATCACCCCTTCCCTTGACACTACATGCCCTAGGAATTTAACCTCTTCCAGCCAAAAGTCACATTTTCCAAACTTAGTAAACAACTTATGGGCTCTAAGTAACTCAAGTACTATTCGTAAATGTTCCCCGTGTTCCTTCTCAGTAGGTGAATAAATCAAAATGTCGTCCACAAAGACAACCACAAAATGATCTAAGAATTCACGGAAGATCCGAGTCATTAAATCCATAAACACAGCTGGAGCATTAGTTAGCCCAAAAGGCATCACAATAAACTCATAATGGCCATACCGCGTACGGAATGCTGTCTTCGGAATATCCTCCTCCCTTACCCTCAACTGATGATAACCCAATCTCAGGTCTATCATAGAGAAGCAACAAGACCCCTTTAACTGATCAAACAGATCATTTATACGAGGCATTGGGTACTTATTCTTAACAGTAACCCAATTCAACTTTCTGTAATCAATACAAAGCCGTAATGCTCCATCTTTCTTTTTAGCAAAGAGAGCCTGCGCTCCCTAAGGTGAAATACTAGGGCGAATAAAACCCTTATTTAACAATTCCTGGAGTTGAATCTTCAACTCACTCAATTCAGTAGGTGCAAATCTATATGGAGCCATAGAAACCGGTGCTGTGCCAGGCACTAAATCAATAGAGAACTCGATCTCTCGGTGAGACGGTAAACTGACAAGATCCTTGGGAAAGACATCCGAGTATTCACAAACTACTCTTGACAATTCAACCCGAATTTCATTCGTAAATGTTCCCCGTGTTCCTTCTCAGTAGGTGAATAAATCAAAATGTCGTCCACAAAGACAACCACAAAACGATCTAAGAATTCACGGAAGATCCGATTCATTAAATCCATAAACACAGCTGGAGCATTAGTTAGCCCAAAAGGCATCACAATAAACTCATAATGGCCATACCGCGTACGGAATGCTGTCTTCAGAATATCCTCCTCCCTTACCCTCAACTGATGATCACCCGATCTCAGGTCTATCATAGAGAAGCAACAAGACCCCTTTAACTGATCAAACAGATCATTTATACGAGGCATTGGGTACTTATTCTTAACAGTAACCCAATTCAACTTTCTATAATCAATACAAAGCCGTAATGCTCCATCTTTCTTTTTAGCAAAGAGAGCCTGCGCTCCCTAAGGTGGAATACTAGGGCGAATAAAACCCTTATCTAACAATTCCTAGAGTTGAATCTTCAACTCACTCAATTTAGCAGGTGCAAATCTATATAGAGCCATAGAAATCGGTGCCGTGCCAGGCACTAAATCAATAAAGAACTCGATCTCTCGGTGAGACAGTAAACTGACAAGATCCTTGGGAAAGACATCTGAGTATTCACAAACTACTCTCGGCAATTCAACCCGAATTTCATCACACTCACTACTCAAAAAGCTAGCAAGGAGACAACTAAGTTCACTTCGCCCACATGGATTATATACCGGTGATAAGACTCTATCCACCATGTCCCCCAAGAAATAAAAGCAATCACCGCTCAAGGTACATACAGTAATCTTCTGACGGTAACAATCTATAACAACCCGTTATGACGATGACCAGTCCATACCCAATATGACATCAAAACTATGCATGTCAATCAATACAAATGCAAAAGGTAATCGACGACCAGCAACCTCGATGTCACAACCCTGACATCCCTGTCTCAAGACAGTCTGACCACCAATAGGTGACTCTACAAATAAGAGATGCTAATTGTGCCAACTCCAAACCGAAAACTGATACAAACGCAAACGAAATAAAAGAATGGGATGTACCTATATCAATCAACACATTAGCAACTGAATTGAAAAACAAAAGGGTACCTCTCACTACAGAAGGATCAGGTACAAGATCTGGCCCTACAACTGTATACATACGTCCCGTAGGCCTCTGCTCAACCTGCTCACCCCTCGGAGCATAAGCCTGATGCACAAACTAAGCCGAAGAGACTCCCTGATTGGCCCTAGAGGCTTGTGTTGACTGTGTCGACTGGTAACTCTGTGTCTGTCTCGAACCAGACACACCAGGTGTACCACCCAACTGTGGGCAAAACCTCTTCAGGTGCCCCGCCTGCCCGCACTGATAACAAGTGAGTGGCTGGCCTCTTCCCTGACTTTGGCTCTGAAAACGAGCCGAAGATGATACTGCTCGCTGTCCTTCTGCTCTTTGAGGACAAGCTAGAGACTTGTGGCCCAACTGACCACACTTAAAGCAAGTGAAATTTCCCTGGCCACCACTCCCAGAACCCGAACTCGGCACTGGAAAAGTGGACCTCGATTGAAACCCTTGGGACTGCTGAGAGTTAGAACCCCTCTGCCTCTTATTGTCCCCCTGACTATTCTGACTCCTCCTAGAGCTCCTCATTTCCTCCTCTTCTTGCATAAAAATCTCAAGATGGGCTGCTGCCTCCATAAGGCGCCTAAAATCTCTAATCCTGGACCCGGCCACTCGAAGCTTGAGTCCGGCCCTCAACCGTTTCTCAAATTCCAAACAACGGTGCTCCTCAGTCGTCACCAACTCCGGTGCAAACCTAGACAAGCTAGTAAAGGTTGCCTCAAATTCAGCCACAGGTGTACTCAATTGTGCTAATTTAGAGAATTGATCTCTTAACCTCTTCCTAACTGTGGGGGTAGAAACTTGTCCTGGAAAGCATTGACGAAAGACTCCCAAGTCATCTCAATGTGTCCACGCGCATACTTCCACCACTGACCCACATCTTCCTTCAGCTGGAACGATGCCAAGGTCACCCTCAAATGGTCATCCTCGATGTCAAACATCTCGAGTATTTTCAACAACTACTCTAGCCATTCATCTGCTTTCAATGGCTCTCTAGGATCACCCACAAACTCATCCGAATTTGACCATAAAAACTTTCTCTTTAAGAAGGATGGCCCTGCTTCAGTTACTTGGGTCTGGACTTGATTCTCAGCTCGGAGAATGTCTATAGACTCCCTAAATGCTCCGGCTATTTCGCGAGCTAAGGCGCCCATGGCCTGTTGACCCACTGGTTCGGCCACATTAGCCTGGCCAACCTCTTCTTCCTGTGCTGGAATATCACCCAGTATAGGCACCTCGTGCCTTCTAGGCCTACCACGCCTATTACCACCACATCCACGTCCACGTCCACGTCCTGACATCCTAATAAAAGTAACAACAGGATTAGCACATTTATAAACGTGCCAAATTTAACTCACTCGCGGCCTAATACATTGGACAACAATAAATCACTCCACATAGTCATGTAATCACATAAACACATACGAATTTCCTTCCTAGATAATGACCGTCCCACGACGTTGCTAGAGTTCCAATTAGAAATAGCAGTGATCAAGTGCTCTTCTAATAGGACTTCCACAAACCCGAAGACCCAGTCAACATCTTAGGAACTAAATTCCATACCCACATAATCACATAAGCATGTTACCACATAAGCATACAATACATGCTAACATCTCAATCAAGCAAGACAAACCCATTGTGGTACTAACCACTTCCCACGTACCCAAAGTAGTCTAACCCGGTACGCTTTGATACCAAGTTGTAACGCCCCCAAAATAACACAATAAGATAACTCATATGCGGAACAAATATGAGAAACAACATACTTTCATACATCAGAGTTTACTGTTTAATAACCAATTAAATGCCATACAGGCTTACATCTTTTCAAGTCATTGCTTGGTTACACAAATTGAGTCTCGCTGATTACATCTTAAGCCCTTGGCTTTTCAAATACCAACATACACACAACAAGACATAATTAAAAAGCTCTTGCTTTCCGGAAGTCCATCCATGCTATTGCCTCGGAGAAAACATCTCATCTGCACCTGAAAATGGTATTCCCATATAGGGTGAGCCAACAGCCCAGTAGAAATAATCTAACACAATTTATGAGATTTAGCAAAGGTATAAATACCACATATATAAACAATACCGATACGGAAGTATTCACAAGGCCTGCATATTCATATGCCACTATGACCAATCTTATTTCATTTTCCTTCAATTCATTTCCGGTTCATATATGCTACTCAGTTCATGGGATAATTTCATTATCTTTTAACAACCAAAATCAGACTACATCTCAATGGTTTTCCATTTATGCAAAACACACATAAACACTTCAAACTTGCCATTTTACGGATATTTCGTTCGAAGGAACCGGCACCCATTTATATATAAATTTTCAGGTCTTTCACCCAGGACACTCCGGCCAACTTACTTTAGATGGAGTCCATCCCCTTTCTCCTCCCAAACAAATATACATATGCAATGTATTTATAAACATAGTCATATATGGAGTACATCCCCTATCTCCTCCCAATAAACATACATATACAATGCATTTATAACACGGTCATATTCAATGACACAAACAATGAATTAGAATTAAATCGCCTAATACTCATGTAATTCCTACAACAATCATAGCTATCCTCCATCGACAGCCCAATGCATTTATTTCTAAAGAGATATTCAATATCGAAATAAATATTTTATTCAAAACTTCCATAGGTGAGATAATACATATCCAATATCACCATTTATAACCATAACCTTCAATTTAACATATTCAATGTTAATTCCAATTATTTATACAAAATAATCATTTTATCAAATTAGGGAAAAAATCCCCCTCTTTCCAATATTGACTCAAACACCCAAAATCAACTATTTATGTACACCAAGATCTTATTTTCAATCCCCATACTCATTTATCTCTTAAACATCAAAAACCCCTCTTTTCATTTCACACCCAAATCTTAGAATCGTCCAAACCACCACCAAATCTCATCATCTATACACAATAGCAAATAACTAAGCTAAAAACCATATTATAGTGGAAAAAATCCCTACCTCAAATGTAGAAAACCCAAGCAACAAGGTGGAACTTCAAAGATGACAAAACCAATTTCTTCTTGGATCAAAATGAAGCTCTTGACGCCCTCTACCTTATTCTCAAAGACACTAGGGTCAAGAACACAACGGATCTAGATGAAATCTTAAAGCGAATGTGAGTTTTAGAGAGAGAGACAGTCGAATTAGGGTTTTGGGGAAGAAATGGAATCAAAAGTAATGTAAAGTATCACTGTTGCGAACAGATATACACAGGCTCGCTCGAGCGAAGGACTTCTCGCTCGAGCGACCAGACATAAAAAGGTTGCCTCGTTCGAGTGCAAGAAGCGTCGCTCGAGCGTAGAATGCAAAGCTTCAAGTCTGTCACCCAATGCAGATGCATGCTCGAGCGAAAGAAGCCTCACTCGAGCGAAGAAACATTTTCACAGGGCTCGCTCGAGCGCAAGAAGCCTCACTCGAGCGAAGAACAGATTACACAAGGCTTGCTCGAGCGCAAGAAGCCTTGAATTTACCACATCAATTGGGGCTGAAAGTTTGTGGATTTGCCACCAAACATAGTGGGTTTAAAACGGATTTGCCATTCAACAAAGTGAGCTTAAAACGCACATTCATTGAATCGTTCCAATTCAAACAACAAGCCTTCATCCACAAGCATTCATGTAGTTTAAAAAGTAAGCATTTAGCCTCATGGAAAGCATGCTAAACATGGCAATCACTTACACTCATGCAAGTATGCTAAAGCGTAAAACTCATCTAGTACTCGAAGCTAAGAAAATATGAGTTAGAAAAATATGCATGATTCCTATCAATACAAGATGCCTAATGCAACACATGCAATATGCAATTTAAATAGGCTCGGCTACTAAGCATGGCATATGAAGCAATTTAAATAACATGCGATTAAACACGTGTTCAAAGAATTATTTGAAATTGTAATGCAGCTTGAATGATGCACTGAGCCTCGATGCATGCAATACGAATGAATGGATGTAAGCATAAGGCATAAGGTATGCTAATTGAAATATGATGTCCCTAATCTAACCATTAAAAGTGATTAAATAAAAAGGAGAAAGACGTGAGGTTCGAAGACATACGCACATGCACGCACACTTATTACAATATTATGCCCTCGGGAAGGAGGGTCCAAATGAATAAAAGTTAACTGGCTAGCTAAACTAAGCTAATTAAGCAAATTATTACAAAACTTGAATTAATTAACTAAACTAGTTTAACTAATTATTACAACACAAATTAATTAGCTACAATTAACTAATTAAATAATTACAACACAAACTAATTGAATTACAACATAGGCTAATCATAGGATAATTAAATTAAACTAATTAACAAGATAACTTGTCTCGGGATGCGAAGGAGGCCCATGTATGGTTGGTTTCCACCCAAAGAACATCCTCTGTTTGCCCCCGAATGCTTCTGTTTGCAATACCCTTGCACTGTTTCCTTCTCCAGATCAACTCTGTCATGCTTCACAAGCATATTGCTCAAAATTCATTGGTGGCCGGCCGGCTACCATTGAGGGGTTGCTGTCTAACACTGGTGGCCGGCAGGCCACTGATGATTCACCATTTTTTACTGCAACAGAGAGCACACAGGGCAAAGAAAGAGTATTCTCACAAGTTGTTTGTACTGTGTGTCACCCCTTATCATTAACACAAGCTCAAATGAGTGATACACTTAGCCCTCAAACCATCAATCAAGCAATTTCCATGTATGATGGCTAAGGGACCAATTTGTACAAGTTCAATGAATGCAAAACAAGACTCAAATGCCATCACCCTATCGTGTATGATCAAGGGCAACGAAGACTTGGGAAAGTGGCACATTTCATTACTTTTGAGTATGAAATATCCCATTTCCCTTATGTTCAAATTAACGTCCAATTGGACACATGCAATGCAACACAAAGTAATGCTTATCTTGCCACTTTTACTTGCCAATTTTGTTTACACATTTTAGTTATGGTGAGTGTCCTCTAAAATGAAAGAAGTGTCAACCAATGGATAATGTAAGGCAAGAGAGAGATCATGCCATTAATAATGAACCCTCAAAGAGGATTAAACCATTAGGCATGACCTCAATCTCAAGCTTAATTGTCACGACCCGAACCCGCCCCTATGGGTTAAGGACATGACCGGCCAGTAATCCTGTGATTACCTACGGCCTCAAATCGAAACAAGGTGACTTGTCAGAGTAAAGGGGCCAAACAGAAGCAAAAATTTAAAAACTTTGTCCATAGAGCCGTGCTTATATGCGCATCAAACAGACCATACTCAGATATGTTAATAACCCACATCAAAAGTACAGTTTCACAAACTTCATTACAGACAGGATCATCCAAAACGAGTCAACCTATGACAGACTATTTACAGATATACATAAAGTCCTTGCCAGCAAGACAAAATAATTACATGGCAAAAAGGCAAGGTTAGGTCTCAAGAGTGAGACGCAAGGCTGACTTCGTCAAAACTAGTATTTTTCCTAGCAGACTTCACTGGGGCTGGGTTTGGACCTCCCTTGGCTCACCTACAAACACATGAATGAGCGTGAGCGAAAGCCCAGTGAATAATATCAAATACAGAAGTCATATAAACAATATGTACATTTATACAGAGTGGAGGTCAGAGTGTGGGTCAAGTGATTGTAGTTC
Organism: Camellia sinensis; assembly: GCF_004153795.1. Classification (NCBI taxonomy): domain Eukaryota; kingdom Viridiplantae; phylum Streptophyta; class Magnoliopsida; order Ericales; family Theaceae; genus Camellia; species Camellia sinensis. The sequence goes on from NW_021025520.1 coordinate 169,614, forward strand.
TAATCATATTGGCCTTTGGCCCATTCTAATTTCCATCTACGTCAAAATGGCCTTCGGCCCATTCATTTATGTCAAAGCGGCCTTTGGCCGATTCGTTTATGTCAAAACGGCCTTTGGCCCATTCATTTGTATCAAAACGGCCTTTGGCCCATTCATTTATGTCAAAACGGCCTTTGGCCTATTCATTTGTATCAAAACGGCCTTTAGCCCATTCATTTGTATCAAAATGGCCTTTGGCCCATTCATTTGTATCAAAACGGCCTTCGGTCCATTCATTTATGTCAAAACGGCCTTTGGCCCATTCGTTTATGTCAAAACGGCATTTGGCCCATTCATTTATATCAAAACGGTCTTTGGCCCATTCATTTATGTCAAAACGGCCTTTGGCCCATTCATTTGTATCAAAACGGCCTTTGGCCTATTCATTTGTATCAAAACGGCCTTTGGCCCATTCATTTTTAACAAAACGACCTTTGGTCCATTCGTGTTTAACAAAACGACCTTTGGTCCATTCGTGTTTAACAAAACGACCTTGGGTCCATTTATGCTTATCAAAACGACCTTGGGTCCATTTATGCATTCATATCAGACTTACGTCCACAATCCCAATTAGCAATTCATAAAGCTTAAAAGGGAGTAAACAATTGGACATTCACAAGCATTCAAATATCGATATTACTCACAGTGATCGGCTTGTGGATTCACCCTGCAGCTTGACCCTACACATTCCATGAACACAAAAGGGGTCACTAACAATTCAATCCGTTCTTTGATTCACATATTCCTCTTTAGGCTTTATTCTTATCTCATTAACTCATTTACAATGCTCACCACATGCCTAAGAGCACTTACAAGTGAAAGAGAACGGAAAACGAAACACAGAACGAGCATACAAAATTTCAGAGAACAGGGTCCCCGCTCGAGCGTGGACTTCCCCGCTCGAGCGGACCCTATAGGCCTGCAAAAGTGCTGGTTGCATCAAAAATACGCTCGAGCGTGAAATAGGACGCTCGAGCGGAAGGCCTGTCAAAATAGCTCCCACGCTCGAGCGTTAATTACCCAGCTAGAGCGGACATCAAGTCTGCAAAAAGTACTGGGAGCACGCATTTCCCGCTCGAGCGTCAGGTTCCCCGCTCGAGCGGACCTCAAAATTATGGAAAACCCAGAACTGTGTTCTTGAGCTCCAATTCGAGTTTTAACCAACAAAACATGCATGTTATGGCTCAAATCTCAAATATAATTATACTAACATGATGTAAACCTTAAATCACAACCCAATGAAGCTCAATTCACAAGTAATTCACATGTATACCCCAAAATATGTCAAACTCATCACCAACATGCTCAAATTCAAACATTCAAGACTTACTCTCCCATAATTTGTACATGCATGTGGGAGATGCTCACCATTCTCAACTTAGATAGCACAAATGATGATTATAACATGAGCTTCAATTAAAATTGTACATGGATTATACATTTTCATGCTCAAACATGCAAATTCATGGTACTTTCTTACATGCATGCATATATAGTCTTCAAATTCATCAAAACCAACTCCTTTCATGTTCTAGATCACAAATTAATCTTCAATTCACGAAATCACAACTCAAATTCATGAGTTAGGGGTTGGTTACTCACCTAGGAGCTTTAATCTTCCAAACTCTAGTCAATTCTTGAGTTAAAGCTTCAAATTCCCAAGCTAGAGCCAAAAATTGCTCAAGGCTCTTCCTTTCTCTCTCTATGGCCGGCCTCTCTCTCCCTCTCAATTGTCTAACTCAGATTTTGAGTTTTTAGAGAGTGCAATGCAAATATACCACAAGCCTCTCTAACAAATATTTTAATATAAAATAATGGGGTACTTAATTTATCAATTTAATCAGTTTAAATTGACCAGAATCAATTTCTAATTAAATTTCACCGTAGGCTCTAAAAATTATGCCAATCACAATGGCGTAATCAATTTCGGGTTCCATGGTCGATAAGGCCCTCAATTTAATTTCCAGAGCAGATTATTCAAATAGATATTCCTACGGTGAACAGGTAGAATTCCAAAATCGCATATATTCACATAATGGCACACAAAAATCATATCAAAACATATAATCACATACGTATTAGGGACCAATTAGCATATTACGAAACAGGGGTATCACATTAATGGATCCCAAGCTTGAACCAACCCTCAAAAGCAAATGAAAGACTGAAGCAAAGAGGGAGATGCAGAGTTTATAGTGCTGAAATGGAGTAAAAACAACACCAAAAGATGCTATCAACTCAAACAAGAGGTGTCTAAGACCTTAAAACACCAACTTGTGAGGAATATTACACTACAACCATGCAAAACAAGACTCAAATGAACTAACCAGCCCAAAACAGAGGTAAAGTAGTCTATTTCAGAGGCTAAAACATGCTGGACTTGAGCTAAGTTAAGCTAAAAAAACATGCTAACATATAGAGCTACCTAGGCATGCAAATAAGACACAAGGAGGGGAGGCTAACCCCTCCAAATTTTGACTTCAAAATGAGTTTTTTGCCACTGAAAAACCTCTGAAATTCAGTGGTTAAAGGGTCCAAAAAAGTTGGTTTGAAAGTGGTGAAAAAATGTACAAAAGCTTTACAAGCAAAGAAGTAAAAAGGGTGAACCACCCCCTAATTGAAAAAGGCCTCAAACCACCACCTTTAGGCCATAAAAACAGAGTTTTTTACAGTTCAAAATCAGCCCAAAAACAGTTGAAAGAGATGGAAAAACAAGTATGCAAAACAAGTGTAAAAGGGAAATGTCATACCTCTTGAAGCAAGCAACAATTTTAGGCACAGAGTCAAGTCAAAAACACCTTCTAAAGCTCCAAGAAGGCTTCAAAGGACCTCATCTCAAAGGTGATCAAGTTTGATTAAGGAAGTGTATGCAAAAGTGTACGACTTGTGAGCAAATGTATACAAAATTGCAAGAGAGAGTGAGAGAGAGAGAAATCTAGAGAGAGAGAATTTTTCTCCAAAATTTTCTAACCCTCTACAATGGGGAGAAGGTCCTATATTTATAGAAAAACAAGCTTTTGGCTGAGTTATATCAGTCCATAAACGTGTATGGTGATCAAGTCCATTGTGCCAATAACTGGAACGGCTGTCAATAAAATGTCTACAAAAAGGCATCAACGGCCGGCAGGCCACTTGGGTGGCCGGCAGCCTCAATTGGTGGCTGGTAGCCACCAAAGGTTACAATCTTGAAGATTTTTGTCCAAAATAGGACATAGAATGGATGGGGTTTGGAGGCTCAAAGACAGGGCATTCCGCCGAGGACTTCGTGCACCAAAACGAGCACAAATAGTCACAATCATCGAGTGCACAAATGATGATATCCAAGTCTTGAGGACGGTCAAAAATGGGGTGTTTATATCTACCAAGCCGCAGTTCTTCCTACTGCTTACCAACAGTATATAGCCCAGACTTTGCTTTTCAGTTTTTCCTATTTATCCTTTGAGGTCCTTCGAGATGACATTCATCACAAGAACTTATCGTGGTCCTGTGATATTATCTCTTGAAGCTACATCCTTAACCCTATAGCCCAGGCAGAGTTTTATACTTTCTTGGATCAACTTCCTCTTCTACTTAACTGGCACACAAATGCTTCTATTACCAGTGAGTTGTTGGAGAACACCTCTGCTGCTCGTATTCAAATTCAGTACGAAGCAGAGAATCTTCTTGAAGAATATGAAGACTTTAAGAACCAAGATTTAAGTATGGAGAAGATGCCATTATGGGCGATGCACATGAGGAAGGAGGAGTGGATGAAACAGAGAAGGCTTTTAGACAAACAAAATTTGAAATGAAGGCCCAACAACTCTTCTTCCAACCAAGGGCTCATCAATTAGATAAACCAAATTTAGATAGGATAGAAGATAGGTTAGGAAAAGAATATGTATTTATTGAATTTTGCTGGACAAAGTTTCATGATCTTGTGGCTTTGTCCATTCCTTATTTTTATGAAATTGAGAATGTAACCAAGTAGGTTTTCCCAATGTAAATGTTGCATATTAACAAAACTGAGTTCTTCAAATCTCATTTGTCATGATCTGGCTTTATATTCCAATTGCATGATTGATCCCATGGAGAATATGACTTCACTCCTTATTCTTTCTATGTAATCTGTGAATAACAGTTTTGAAGCAACCAACTTGCTTTGATGCTTGGTTTTAAGTGCTTCGAAACATGGACTTTCTCATAGGAGTGTCCATATTTGCTTTGGGTTTTCACACTCTAAGCGTATAGCTAACATAGTCCACATAAAATAACAACTTCAAACTGGCCAATTTTGCTTCGAGGCCTGGCTCAGGTGTTTCGAAGTATGAAATTTCTCTTTAAGAACAACCACTTTTGCCTTCGCAGGGTCTTACCTAAGCAAAAGTGCAGGATAAGTCCTTTGGCTCTTGGACTTTGTATATTGCTCATCCAAGAACTGGTTTCATAGCGCTTATTTATGCTGAAAGAATAGGTAAGAACCATATTTTAATCATAGGTTATTTCAAAGATCCTTCGAAGGAAATCTCCTTTGTTGGAAAGTCTAAAAGCAGACCTCCAAGATTCTTGAAGTGGACAAATCTTAACTATGATTGAATGTAAGGTACAAGACTGGCTTTAAAGCCAACTACCTATTTTCAAAGCTACGCTAAGTACTTGAAAACTGGTTTCAAAGCCAACTAACCATTTTCTAAGCCAGGCTAAATGTTTGAAACGTGTTTCCCTCCTTCATAAGTTATCCACATACTGGCTCGGAGATAGTTTATTTCCTTTTGTTCTCAGGGATTTTAAAATAAAAGCCTTAATCACACATAGGTTAGAACTTGGATCCATTTAACCCGTTATATTAAATAGGTAACTTTGGACAGAAAGGTTTAAAACCCCATCTTCTCGCGCTTTATCTACACGCTTGTCCAAAGTTTCTCTTTCAATCATGTTGCTTTTATCTGCAGCTCTTTGCCCTTCCGCTCATTTTCTTCTTTCAATTCCTTGCTAATGGCTTTTTCTTCCAAAATACCAGTCATTGAGTGTGCGAGCCCATCAGTGGCTTTGAGGAGAATCATCAACGAAGAATATGACAAATACAAACCGGTGAATGGTGTGCTATTGATGAGCGTATCTTTATTCCCCGACATCATGCTTAGAGGGAGTTTGTTCTTGGACCCATTTTCAGAGAAGCTCCCACCCAACTCCCTGCTTTGTATCCGCACTTAGAGGATCAATGCCTCCTTTACGAGGGTGGCCTTGATTGGGGAAGTTGGAAGATGAACCATCCTCATCGCCGCTGGCCCACATTGAGGCCAGAATGGAAGGAATGGTACGACCGAGTTGTTCTTGCTAGGATACTGAACCTCCAAGAACTCTGTCTCCTCGACGCCCTTCCAGTAGTCAGGTTTTCCCTTCCTAAAGATCCTTTTCTCATACCTACTGCTCTTTGTTTTTGGAAACTAACTTTCAATTTTTTCCAATTTTGGTGTGGCATGATGGCCCCTACTGTCCTTGACATGTGCCATCTTCTAGGGTTATCACTCGCTGGTACTCCTTTCGGTCCTGATTACCCTGATCTTAATGCTCCCTTCTCTATTCCCCCTCTGACTACTTCCTTTAGTGATTTTGTGAAGTCTTAGAATAAAACGGAAGGCCTTGTGACCGATCAGAAGTTCTTTTTTTTTCTTCTTATATTGACTCAGCAAATTTTTATTCTATACCTCCTCACAGAGGATTATGCTTGAATTCACCCCTCTTGCTAGCACTCTTGCTTCAGCTAAGAAGATATCCTTAGCTCCTTATGTATTGGGTCATGTATATAGAGCTTGCTCTCAGTTTTGTGAGAAACCCCTAGATGCCAACCAAGGAGGACCACTCTGGGTGTTACAACTCTAGCTTTTCACTTACTTCACTGACTTACATTCCAGGTGCTTTGAGATTCTTGGTGCAAGACCCTACCACTTATGGAATGAAGTATGCTAGAATTTCACTCTACCCTTCTAGCTTTACTTTTTACCTTAATTTCTTCCATCAAATTCCAGCTTCCCCCATTTCCAACTTCTTCTGCTCCTTTGCAGCTAACACAGGGCCAACATGGCTGAGGACTTTCCTAGCTCACATCGCCTGCTCCAACCCCATTCACAGGGATATGCTAGCCTCGATTTTGATTCTAAGGGAGCTCTATATTGGTACCTTGAATTTTCTAGCTTATAAGTGTATTGCTGAACCTTACTACCCTGCCCAATTTGCTATGCAATTTGGGCTTACTCAAAGAATTACTGTCTCTCTTTGCAGCCAAACTAACCCCAATCTTGCAACCAGAGACTGAAAGTGCCAAGAACCAAGCTGGATGAGGCAACTTCCAAGTTGATACAAGACTTGGTCGAATTCATGTTCACTCCCTTCATCCCATACGACACTGCATAGAAAAGGTACCAGAATTGGGGGACAGGCAATATGGAGGTGCTCCTTGTGTGGACTCGACTTTCTTCGCGCCCCCTTTCGGAGGCATCGAATTGGTCTCCAACAGTTTAGACTCCTATCACAGTTCTAAATCTAATCTCACAAAGTGCAATGTGAGACTGATAAACACCAAAGAGTCCAATCTGGCAAATCATTTTGGAAAATTGATTTTGAATCAAATAATGCCAAAATTGGACTGCTTTGCCAGATTACAGAGTCGCCACCTAAATATTTTATTTTTGGGAAATTTAGGAAACTCTGACTCGTGCCAAAGGCCACGTGTCCGTCATCACCAAAGTTGCCTCGGCTCGGGAACTTGGGTACGAGAGGGGAAGATCCTGAAATGAGCGCCCCTACTCGCCCGATCGAAGATCGGCCTTTACTAAGCATGATGTATTCTTTTATAAACCTCATGTGTTCTTATCCGATTATTAGCTAACATTACTACGTGATGCACACAGCATACAAGTATAGACCAAATCGCAAGAATTGGAGAAAAAAAATTCATGTCTTTTTTCGAAAATGGTTTGAATGTGCCACTCTCAAGTGTGCTAAAGCGTAGATTTGCCACCAAACATGATAGGCTTAAAACATGATTTGCCACTTCGCAAAGTGGGCTTAAAACGTCCATTTGTTGAATTGTTCCAATTCAAGCAACAAAGCCTTCATCCACAGGCATTCATGCAGTTAATCACTTAAGCAAATAGCCTCATGGCAAACATGCGAAACATGCCAACACTTATACTAATGCAAGTATGCTAAAGCGTAAAACTTACAAAGTACTACGAGCCAAAACAGAAGCTAGTTAGAAATATGCATGATCCTAACTATGTTAATTATGCCTAATGCAACACATGCAAAAATGCAACTAAATTGGCTCGGCTATCTAAGATGGCATATAAATGCAACAATGTGATACATGTATTCAAAGAAGTATTAAAATACAATACAGTTTGAATGATGTGGCGAGCCTCGATGCATGCAAGACAAATGAATGATGCACGCATGCGAGAATAAGGTATGCTAATTGAAAAATGACCCTAAACTAACCATCGTAAGCGGTCAAATAAAAGGGAGAAAGACGTGGGGTTGGAAGACATGCACACACGCACGCACACTTATTACAACATTGCGCCCTCTCGAAGGGAGGGTCCGAATAAATAAGCTAAGCTATACTAAGCTAAGCTAATTATTACAAACCAACTAATTAACTATTCTAGTTAATTAATTATTACAACACAATTGAATAACTAGTTATGCTAAGCTAATTAAGATATTACAAAACCAAATTGAATAATTAGCTACTCTAACTAATTAAAGCAATTAAATGGCCTCGTGGGCAAGGGAGACATGCATGCTCAGTTGCTTCTTCCCAAAAATCCACCACCTTGCCCTTAGATGCCTCTGTTTGCACATCTTTGGACCTCTGAAAATTATGTCAACCTCCAGATTGCTTCTACTCCTTCTCAAAAATACACTGATGGCCGATCAACTATCATTGGTGGCCATCGGCCATTACTGGTGGTCGGTCGGCTGGCTTCTGTAGCCGGTCAGCTAGGACATGTGGCCGGTTAGCCACTGCTCTCCTGAACTTCCTCCTTTTGCTGCAACAGAGAGCAAACAGAGGCAAGGCAGTGTATTTTTCAAGGAATGTGTGTACTGCCACCCTCCTTATCATTTCTCAAGCTCAAATGAGTATGGAACTTGGCTCTCGAGCCGCCAATCAAGCATTTTCATGCATGATGGCCAAAGAACCAAGCTTGTACAAGCTTAATGAATGCACACATAAAACTCAAATGGCCACCACCCTATCATGCATGATCAAGGGCGACGGCGACCAGGAAACATGACACGTTTCATCACTTTGAGTATTAAACGTCCCACATTTCTTGTGTTTGGATTAATGTCAAATCCAAACACATGCAATGCAACACAACATGCTTATCTTGGTCATGTTTTACTTGGTTCATTTCTTATTTACACATTTTAGCTTACCAATTAGTCCTTTAACCGGTTAAGTCCAATGTGAAAATCCTCTAATGAGAGAGGGGTCAACTAAAGGATGATTTAAGACATGAGAGAGATCATGCCTTTGGCTAGGAGGAACCCTCAAAAGAGGGTTAAAGCCATTGAGCACAAGCTCTAACTCAAGCTTAAACATAACCTTAAGGCCAACCAACCCTCAAAGCAAATTAAAAGTGAAGAAATGAGGGAGGTCGTAGAATTTTCAGTGCTGAAAATGGCATGCTAAATACACTAAATCATGCAAGCAATGCATGCAAGACATGTTCAAAAGCCATAATCAACAAACTAGTGAAGAGCAGAACACTAAAGGCATACAATATCAAGCTCAAATGACCTAACCAGCTCTGGATAGAGCCAAAACATGCCAAAACAGTGGCTAAAACATACTGAGATAGAGGCACAAAAGAGTAGAAAATCATGCGCACATGTTGGCTCGCAAGCAAGGCATAAGGCACAACTCTCAAAAGCAATGAAAGAGTGAACTAAGTGAGAGTGTGACAGAGGTATATGCACTGAAATCACATGTAAAATGATGCTATATCATGCAATCATCTCATGCAAAGCATGTTAAAGGCCTTAAAACTCAAAGCTAGTGAAGGCATTTACATTACAACCATACAAAGCATGAGGCATATGAGCAAGACCACCTAAAACAAAGTTAAATCATGCTAAATCAGTAACTAAAACATGCTGAGATAGAGTCCCAAAAGGGTAGAAAAACATGCTTACCTCTTAGGCCATCTACACATGCAAACAAGATACAAGAAGGGGAGGCCACTCCCTCATATTTTGGTCCTCAAAACCAACTTTTTACCACTGAAATTCCCCTGAAATTTAGTGGTTAAAGGGCCAAGAAAAGGTTGTTTTAAAATCTTTGAAAGATGGCTCAAAAGGCTTTATAAGCCAAAGAGCAAAAGGGGGAAAACACCCCCTAACTAAACAAGGTTCAAACCACCATTTTAAAACCTTAAAAATAGAGTTTTTTAGAGGTTAAAACCAGCCTCAAAATAGTGTAAAAAGATGGCCAAACAAGTAACCAAAGCAAAGCTTAAAAGGGACAAGTCCTTACTCTTGAAGCACAGCAGCAAAACAACAAAGATTCTAAGCCAAAACCACTTTTAGAACCTCAAACAAGACCTCCAAGAACCTCAGCTCCAAGGTGAAGGTGTTTGGCTAAGGGCCTTTGTCATGACCCGAACCCGCCCCTATGGGTTAAGGACATAACCGGCCAGTAATCCTGGGATTACCTACGGCCTCAGACCAAAACAGACATACCTTGACAGAGAAAAGGGGCCAAACGGAAGCAATAAATAAAAACTTCCAAGAACCTCAGCTCCAAGGTGAAGGTGTTTGGCTAAGGGTCTTAGTGCAAATGTGTAGAGAAAACTCACCTTCAAGCACAAAATAGAAAGAGAGAGAGAATTCTAGAGATTGAGGCAGAAATTTTGCTCACCAAAATTTTTTGTAACCCTCAAAAATGGGGGAGACACCTCCCCTTATATAGAAATACAAGCCAAAGGCTTGTATTCATCCCTTCATACACGTGTATGGAGATGAGCTTCAGTGATCAATAGCTGGCACTGCTGGCAAGGAAATATCTGGAAAAGGAGAAAAATGGTCGTAGGCCATCATTGGAGCCCGACCGGCCATCAATGTAGCCGACCGGCCACCACTGTTGGCCGATGGGCACAAGCCCTGGCCGATGGGTTGTAGGGATGGCCGGCAGGCCACCCTCTCCTCCAGAAGCAAATAAATAAGCTCTTGGTCCACAACCAAGCACAAAACAAACAAGTTTCAAAGGCTCAAAGGTAAGGCACTCCGCCAAGAACTTCAGGCGTTCAAAACAAACACAAACATGGATGATCATGGAGTATTCAAACGACAACGTCCAAGTCTTGAGGACGGTCAAAAATGGGGTGTCTACATTTGACCCTCTTTGACATAACTCAAAGTCACAAAGCTGAAGTGAGTGAATGTCAAAGCCTAGAGACAACCCATTTTTTACAAGGCCGAAGACTTAGACAGACATTCAAGATGACAATACAAAGATACGCCTACAGGCTGGGGCAAAATGCAAATGATATGCACGGTGCAAGAGCATAACTTATGATTATGCAAAGGGGGCTGTAATAAAGCATTTAAATGAAAATGTTATGCAAGGTAAATACAACATTTAAGCAAACCAACGAGTTACAGCAGTCTCACACATGAGAAGTAACAAACAAACAAACACGCCATGCGTGAGAATCGCAAGTCGAACTACATTTCACACAGAAAAGATGTAAGAAAATTATGGAATCTTAACTGCGCCTCACGTAAAAGAGGTAAAGAGCAAAACCCGTCAGGTGTGCCCGAAGCAGCAAACAAGATCCTAACGCGTGGCACGCATGAGGAAAGAAGTGAGGAAACTAAGGACATATCCTAAGGCTCCGAATTACAAAAAACAGTAATAACAAGTGAAATACATCCAACTATTATACAATCAAAGCAAAGAGCGGTATAAGCATTAGAATCTGTCCAAATGCATTTAACCAAAGCATCCTAACGCACCACGAGCGAGAGGGAAAGGGAGCGGTGCAAGCACCGAAGGGTGGTATAAACATCAGAGCACGTTCCAATGTTTCTAGCCAAAACAGAGAGTGGTATAAGCGTCGAAACATGTTTCAAACGCTTCTAACTGGAAAGGAGGTATAAACATCGAGCACACGACCCAAATGCTTCTAACCAACGGGATGGTACAAGCGTCGGACACACGTCACAAACGCTTCTAACCAAAGGGATGGTATAAACATCGAGCACACAACCCAATGCTTCCAACCAAAGACAAGGTATAAACATCGGGCACATAACCCAAATGCTTCTAACCAACGGGGTGGTATAAGCGTCGGACACACGTCCCAAACCCTTCTAACCAAAGGGATGGTATAAACATCGGGCACACAAACCAAATGCTTCTAACCAAAGGGGTATGTCAGTGTAAACACCAGGCGTACCCGAATGTTTCTAACCAACGAGATATCAGTGTAAACACTAGGCATACCTGAGTGTTTCTAACCAACGAGATGTTAGTGTAAACACGGGCGTACCCCGAGTGTTTCTAACCAACGGGATGGTATCAGTGTAAACACCGGGCATACCCGAATATTTCTAACCAACAGGATGTCAGTGTAAACACCGGGCATACCCGAATGTTTATAACTAACGGGATGTCAGTGTAAACACCGGGCGTACCCGAGTGTTTCTAACCAACGAGAAGGTGTCAGTGTAAACACCGGGCGTACCCGAATGTTTCTAACCAACATAGAGAGTGGTGTAAACACCGGGCGTACCCAAGCTTTTCTAACCAAAACAGGGGTATTCAAAGCACAAGAATGATCTTACCTGGAATTTCCACTGAATGAACCGTACATACAATATCGCGCCTGCATAAGAGAGAAACTTTGATAGGTACAATATAATTGGAATTCATGTTATATGCGAGTCGAAAGAATGTAACACAATGTTAGAGGCATACTTCATGCGTAACATGTAAGAAACAAAATAGAAGCATATTCTATGCAAAGTAATCAACAATGCATATTTAATGCAACATGCATATTATATGCAAACATGGTGATGCATGTTCGATGCAACGATAAAGAAATGCACATTCTATGCAAGTGTGAAAACTGCGTATCCTACACAAAGACGGTAAACACATTCTTCATGCAACATCAAGATGCAACTTCAATGCAACATTAATGAATGCATGTTCCATACGGGAGTAACAAATGCATGCTCCATGCATCATTGAGATGCAACTTCAATGCAAGATTAATGAATGCATGTTCCATACGGGAGTAACAAATGCATGCTCCATACAACATCGAGATGCAACTTCAATGCAAGATTAATGAGTGCAAGTGCAATGCAAGAGTGAAAAGGGGCTTGCATATATGACAAAACTGCTATAATGTAACATATTCAAAAGCGATTTATCGATCTTGCGATATACGAAAGGATATGAAAAGGATACACTTTGTTCGTATTGAGTGCCGCACACTGAAAACACAGTTCGGAGCTTCCGCGAAGGCCACTTGAGCTTAAAGATGTATTTTCCTTGCACTTTCTTGAGAGATGAGGGCACAAAACAACAAAACAACTCCCAAGGAGAGCGCTGGAGGCCCATCGGCCACCTTGGGAAGCCAACAGCCACCCATCGGCCACAAAACAAGGTCATCGGCCACAAATGTGGCCGATCAGCCAACACTGGTGGCCGATCGGCCACCAATGGCAGATTCGGGGTAATTTTGGCATTTCACCACGGGTCTTTAAATATAGGGCTTCAAACCCTATTTCCTCACTTCCCCTTTGCCAAAAAACATCCCTCTTGTGCTCTAGACCACTTTCCCCTCCCGATCCAAGCTTCAAATGCGTTTTCGGACATCCCACAAACATCCGATTCGTTAAACCCTCGTAGTTTTCAACATTTTGAACCGATTGAAAAGTGTTTTCGGTGCCTCGTTCTTAATTTCCATCACTTGGGGTTTGTTTCCCCCAAGTTACCCTTGATTTCAGTGCCGTATCCCGAGCCCTGACCATTTCTTCCATTTTTCTCGCTCAGAATTGACTTTTTGTTGACTTTTGGCATTCCCGCCCATTTTCCACACTTGCGGCCGTTCTTTCATCCTTCATCGAGATGGCGGACGACATTTCACACGACGGAGCTCCTCTGGGGATGGAGATAGATCCCGAGTTTGAGCCCTTGCCGCTCAGTATCCGATCATTCGACCCAGCGACGTACCATCCTGAGGTACATATGCTGCCTCCCGATAGCATCCTCTAGTTCAGGGGGTTCGCGAAAGGTGCACCAGAGGATCTCCTGCTACGTGAGCCGGAGTCACACCTATCCCACGGCGCCTCGGAGGTATACATCTTCTCTTTATTTTTCTCAACGTAGATCACACTCACATTGTTTTTCACCTATTCATCCCAAACACACTTGCGCACTGCATCTTTTATACTGTCTTGCATCTGCTTGTTCTGAACACACCCTTGCACTGTATTTCTTACACTGCCTTGCATCTGTTTGTTCTGCTCATAGGGAGATTCACATGCCTTTCGTGGATGCAGGACCACCTCCGTGAGGGAGTGGTATATGGAGCTTCTTGACGCCGTCCGTCATATCATCGATGAGGCCGGCTTCGGCACATTTTGCATGGGGCTCTCATGCCTTACTACAAGTCGGCCTCTTCTGGGCGCCTTAGTAGAGAGGTGGTAGGATACCACCGATTCCTTCCATTTTTCTACAGCAGGGGAGATGACGATGACTCCCTTTGACTTCTCCATGCTCACCAACATAAGAGTAGGGGGTCATCTGATTCCTTACAACACCGACATGGACGAGTGGGAGGCCGCTTAGATCTACTTGCTGGGGACTAGCCCACCCATCTCCCGATCTGGGATGGTACGCTACACGTGGTTCGCCGATTATTTCAGAGGGACGATGCTGACGAACTGTGAGGAGACTGAGTACTACGGCCGAGGCTTTCTCATGTTCTTGTTTGGTATTACTTTGTTCGCCAACCGGGCGAACACCGTCGGGCTCTACCTCCTGAGTGCATTGGCAGACTTACCTCGCATCCGATTCTTTGACTGGGGCAGCGCAGGCTTGGCCACACTATATGGATACTTGAGCTCCTCTTCTCCCCAGAGCGGGCATCTGCTGGGAGGCTACTGGAGGGCCTAGGAGGTACATCCTACCCTTCTGCTTTATATTTTTGCTTTACATTATCTGTACACCACACACACTGATAGATATACTCACTGTACCACATACAATCTATTCTCTGCTTTATCTGTACACCGTACACACTGTCTGTTGCATTGCACACACTGTCTACTGCACTACATACCATCTGATTTCTGCTTTATCTGTACACCATACACACTGATAGATATACTCATTGTTACCCCTCCACCTTCTGTAGCTATTGGTGTACGCCTACTTCTTGAGGCTTGCCCCAGAGCCAGAGATAGAGAAATCTCCCATGGTACCGTATTCACACAAATTCGATGGGAGATGCCAGCGGAGGCCCCGAGAGTCATTTTCCTTCTTCCGTCAATTCTTCGACACTGTAACCGCAGCAGAGGTAACTCAAACCTTATAGTCATTTTAGCTCTACTTTATATTGTATCTCTAATAGCAACTAACAACCTGTATATTCACTTTTTGCAGATCACTTGACAGCCATGAGTAGTGATGCCTAGCGGGGTCAGAGACCAATTCGCGGGCTCTTGGAAGGCTTCCTGATTCCGGATATTGCTCGAGGGTCCAATCTATCAGGCATGGTTCCTGAGGGAGCGGTTCTTGTAACAAAGCCTCGACTTGCTTGAGCCAGTGGTCCCGATGCCGCCTCCCACATATATGTGGATCACAGAGAGGTGCACCGCTCAGGAGATGATTGATTTCACGAGAGGTTGGGACGCCGACTTCTTCAGGCTTGAGGGCGATTACACTGCCTTCATCCAGACATACCTCATGCCACCATTGACTAGTGTTCGCAAGGTTGAGAGGGCCAGAGCTCCAGCCGCGGGAGGGAGGGTTGGGGGATCCAGGGCGACTCAGGCTTGTGACAGGAGGGCCTCACAGACGAGGCGGAGAGCAGGGTGGCCAGAGCTGCCTACTACCATGACCTACTGGGGACGTTCTAGAGAGACTTATCAGATCCCCATCGAGCCTGCACCAGCTGGTCACGAGCTTGTCGGAGTTCGAGGCCCAACCCCGGTATGTACCATACTTTACGTTTCGTACATTCAATTCATTTCAGTTATGCTTTGTAGATTACTAATCATCTCAACACATTTGCAGGCTTCCATAGAGTACATCGGACAGGCTCTTGAGCTAGCGGCTTCTCTGATTGGGATGGTTCAGACCAGTCTGAACCTTTTCAGTCTGTACAGGATTTCGGTAAGTTTCCTTAGTTTGCACTTCATGCCAATAAATTTTCTGCGGATACATTAGCATTTCAACCACAATCTGCTTCATACTGATCTGAATTAATTGCATTAGTAACACTGCATTGGTACACTGCTTCAACACACTGTGCTGAACGCTATACTCATCTTCGCATATCATAACTGATGCATTTGACAAACTTTTCTTTTCAGGTTCCTTTCCAAATGCCAGCCCCAGCGGGAGCCACAGCAGGACCTTCAGTGCCTCCCTCGATAGTAGGGAGAAGAGAGGCGGGGTACTCCGATGCACAGCCGAGGCAGGGCTAGGCGCACTCGTACTGAGAGCAGTTCACCAGAGCCTATCCTGGAGGATGATGAGACTGACGAGGACGAGGAGACAACGAGCCCGCAGTCAGAGTCATCTCAGGGTGGAGGTGACGGCACGAGCTCAGGTTCTGAGGCCGGTGATGATGCTGAGGATGGCTCCAAGGAGGGGAGCAGAGATGGCTCCAGATCAGGTTCCGGCTCTACTTCAGACAGTGGCGCCGATGGCGATCCAAATCTGGCAAATCGTTTTGGAAAACTAATTTTGGTAAAGAAGTGCCAAACATGGACTGCTTTGCCAGATACAAAGTCGCCACCTAAATATTTTATTTTCGGGGAAATTTATGAAACCCTGACTCATGCCTAAGGCCATGTGTCCGTCATCACCAAAGTTGCCTCGGCTCGGGAACTTGGGTACGATTGGGGAAGGTCATCTATGAGCACCCCCGCTCACCCGATCAAAGATCGGCCTGTACTAAGCATGATATCTTGTTTTTTAAAACACATGTGCTCTTATTCCAGTTAATTAGCTAGAATTACTATGTGATACGCACAGCAAAACAAGTATGGACTAGATCACCTAATTTGGAACCAAGCATCACATATCCGTTTGTTTGGAAAATAGTTTGAAGTTTGCTACTTGTAAGTAGGCTAAAATGCAGATTTCAATGAATTGTCCCAATTCAGGTAATCCAACCTTCACCCACAGGCATGCAGGCAGTTATAGCACATAAGCAGTTAGCCTCATGGCAAGCATGCTTTAATGGCAACATTAACACACATGCAGTATGCTAAAGCGTAAACACTAACAATGTACTCCAAGCCAAAACAAAGAACTAGTTAGAAATCAATGCATGATCCTAGTTCATGTTAAAATGGCTAATGCAACACATGCAAAAATGCAATTAAGATAGGCTCGGCTATCCTAAGAATGTCATATGAAATGAAACTTGGTACATGTATTCAAATAGGTATTAAAATACGATGCAGTTAGTATGATGTGCCGAGCCCGGTGCATGCAAGCATAAGATATGCTAAATGAAATATGCCTTAAAACTAACCATCATAAGCGGTTAAGTAAAAGGGAGAAAGAAATGGGGATTGGAAGACATGCATCATACACACGCACGCTTATTACAACAATTGGCCTTCTCGAGGGAGAGACCAAATAAGGAGCTAACTAGCTAATCTAAGCTAATTAAACTAATTATTACACAACAAATTAATTAATTAATCCTAGTTAACTAATTATTACAAAACGAATTGAATAGCTAACGCATTAACTAATTGAAGGGTACAAACCAAAGCAAAAGCTAGCTATCTAAGCATGGAAGCTAAGGAAAGCAATAAAAGCAGGAGGTTCTCGGAGGGAGAAGACTGGATGTATGCTCGGTCGCCTCGTTCGAAAATCCAATGCGATGCCTCGATTTGCCTCTGTTTTCATTTGTCCTCAGAAACTTGCACCAAGCTCCAGAAAGATGAAACTCCACCTTGGGAATCCAGTGGAAGGGTGGCCGACCACATTTGGTCTCTCCAGACCCCTGCCAACCACTTTTTGTTGTTGAAAACCAAGAAAAGTGGTCGGCCAGCTACTTTTTCTGGCTGGCCGACCAGTTGTTGCTGTTAGACTCCAATTTTCTGCAACAGAGAGCAAGAAAGGGCATGGCAATGTATTTGCAAGATATGTATGCACAACCACCCTCCCTATCATGTTATGAACTTAAGGGAGTGTAGGTTCTCGACCCTCAGGCCACCAATCACGCATTTTAATGCATGATGGCCCAGAGGCGAAGTTGCACAATTCAATATGAAAATGAATGCACAAGTAAACACATAAAGCCTAAAACTCTATCATGTATGATCAAGAGTGTAGACGACCAGGGATTAAGGCACGTTTTATCACTTTAAGTATGAAACGTAACGTCCCTCGTTTTTCGTGTTTAGACTAACACCTATTCCAAACACGATGCAAGCAGGCATGGCATACGCAATGCGAATAAACTACATGGCATACTCAATGCAATGTGACATGATTAACTTAACAAAGCTAATGGCATGTGGACAATGCTAATGCGTGCATGCACAATGCAATGCTACAAGGACAAATTAGCAATGTTAGGGGCGTGCACACACAATGCAAATATCAGTTAGCAAATGCAATGATGTGAACTAAGCATGCACAATGCAAAGTACAAGGCATACATAATGCGATGAACAATGTGGCATACTCAATGCAATATACATGGCATGTTCAATGCACTTAAACTAAAAGGGGTAGACCTCAATCATGCCCGAATTAGTGGCCATTGGTGATGAAATGAAGGCACATAAAGCAAGGCATGCATGCACAATGCATTGGCCATCAAAGAGGCCAAAGAGCACAACTCTCAAGAGTGCTCAATGAGTGATAGGAGTGGAAGTGTACCAACACTAAGTGTACTGAAATGAAGCAAGAAATGATGCCAAATCATTCAAACAACATAAGTAAAGCATGTTAGGGTCCTAAGGCAAGAAAGCTAGCAAAGAGCAACACAAAGGAGGCATGCGATACATGGCACAAATGCATGAACTAAGCATAGATAGAGCTCAAGTAGGACACAACAGGGACCAAAACGTGCTAAGACGAGGGCTCGAAGGCCTAGGCATGCAAGCATACGAGCTAAGGCCATAACAAGGCCATAATGCATAACCCTTAAAAGCATTTAAAGCATGAATGAAGTGGGAACATAAGCATGCTATAAGGGCTGAAATGTATGTTAAGTGATGCCAAATCATGTACACAACACAAATGAAGCATGCGATGGTGCTCAAAGCTTGAGGCAAGCAAGAACATTTATACTACAAGTATACAAAACATGAAGCATGTGACCAAGGCAACCCAAAACAGTCCTAGAACATGTTAACATGAGTCTAAAACATGTATGGAAGTAGGCCAAAGTATGCTAGCATGAAGGGTATGAAACATGGTGAATGCAAGGCAAATAAGGTGGGTTACACTACACCTATTAGGAGCAAGCATGGAATGACTTAAGCAATAAAAATCAGAGTTATATCATGGCATAATAACCCCAAATAAACACTGAAATGGTGGCTGGCAAGCAAAGGCATGAAGGCATACGCAATGGTTCATGTTAAGACATAAAGAGGGAAACCCTCCAACGCATTGAATGAGTGATAAATGCAAGTTCATGGCCATGAAACATGGACTGAAATCACATAACAAGTGATGCCAAATCATTCAAATAAGCCAAGTAGAGCATTCATGCATGGCCAAAACAACTAAAATCAGAGCTAAAGCATGTTAAAACATGGACAAAAGCTTCATGAAGTTAAGCCAAAAGCATGCTAGAATGACATGTTACAACATGATGCATGCTAGGCTATTTCATGGGATTGCACTACAAGTGCAAGGAGCATGCAAAGGCTAACCAAACCAAACCAAAACAGAGTCATGACATGGCAAAACATCACCAAAAACATGCTGAAATGGAAAGAAAACAAGCTAGAATGACATGTTATTTCATAAAGCATACAAAGGTAGTTTGTGTGATTTACACTACAAGTGTATTAACCATGCATGAAGTGACCAAGACAAGTAGAGAATAGTGGTATGCCTCAGCAAAATAATCACAAATACATGCTAAGAACAAGCTAACACAAGCTTAGTAAAGATGCTCAAACATGAGGCATATTAAAGCATGTAAAGAAGACACAAGGAAAGGGGATGACCCTCTCCTTCTTAGGACCTTAAAACACCATCCCCACCACTGAAGTGAGAAGGTCAATACAAGGTGGTCCTGAAGCTCACAAAAAAGGCTCAAAAACAAGGCCAAACAAGGCCTAAGAGGGGGTAAACAACCTCAAACACAAAAGTGATCTTAAACAAACTTTTTAAGCATGCAAAAACAGAACTTTTATCAGTTATGAGCTAAGCTTAAAAAAGTATGCAAGATAGGCTAAAACCTTAAGCAAGAAAGGGGGATTTAAAGGTCAAAAACTCACCCTTGAAGACCCTCTTTATAACTGCAACTCCAGCAGGTTTTTCAAGCTCAAGGCAACCCAAGAACACCAAAATCAGCCCCCAAGCACCTCAGTAGCAAAAGGATGGTGTTTGAGTGTGTGTTTGTGTGTTAAAGTAAGACAAATCTACACTTTTGAACACAAAAATGAAGAACAAGAGTGATATTGAGACAAAGCTATATGTAACTCTCTTGGGGCAAAATTCTGAACCTGTAGGAGGGAGGAGGAGCCTCCCTCTTATAGAAGAGGAAAGCAAAAGCTTCTTGGAGAAGCTAAGCTTGAATGCCATCCCTCCATACACTCAAATGCTCTCCAGCTATGCCAGCTATCCTAACATATCTCCAAAAAGGTGCCAAAAAGGTGCCGACCACTTGAAGTGGTCGGCCTGCTAGTAAAAGTGGTCGGCCGACCACTTTAGGAGGTCAACCAGAGCAAAAACTGGTCGGCCATAGGTGGGAGAGGTCAACACACCAAATACAAGGTGGTGGTGTGGTGGCCGACCAGAAAAGATGGTCCAGAGACCAAGAAAGCCAAATATCTGACAAAAAAACTAGTTGAAAAAAGGAAAAGTGGTCTCCAAGGAGAAATACTAGTCTCCCATCCTTGTACCACCTTCCAAACAAGGAAAGCAAGGTTTGAACCAAAAACAAACCAAAGCGGATGCAACACAAGAAATTGGGGGGCAAAGCACGCGGCCGAAAGCCCCGAAAACTAGCTGACGAGCATCAAAAGTGGTATGCAACCACAAAAGTGGTCTACCGGGCCACAGTGTTCCTCTAGGCAGAGGCAATAAGGTGTGGTTCAAAAACCACGCCAAACGGAGAATGTTAAGCGGTCCCGAGACAAGGCGCGTGGCCAAAGGCTCCAAAAATCGGAAACTAGTCTCCAAACGGGAAAAGTGGCCTACGACCACGAAAAGTAGTCTACGACCACAGAGAGGTGGTCTACAAGACCACTCCCTCCCTTCGGGAAGGGAAAACAAGACTTGGTCCGCAAACCGAGCCAAAGCACAAAGAGTTCCGAGACCCGGAGGCAAGGCTCTCAGCCAAAACTCCGAAACCTCAGAACGAGCACAATATGCACCATCACCGAGCGCTCAATCGATGACGTTTGAGTCTTAAGGTCGGTCAAAAATGAGGTGTCTACAGCTACGCCTCTTCGACAGAACTCGAAAGTCACAAGTGACGGGAGTGAGTGTCAAAACCCAGAGACGACCCAGTTTTGACAAGGCCGAAGACTTAGACAAACAGGCAAGATAACAAAGAAATGTGCCCGCAAGCAGGGGCAAAATGCAAGGACATGCAAGATGCCGAACATAACTTATGATCATGCAAAGAAAACTGTAATGAAGCAAATATACACAATAAATGCAACAATTTAAGCAAGCGAAAACGAACCAGACTACATTACATGCAGAAAAGATGTAAGAGAATTATACAATTCTCACTACGCCTCACACGGAGAATACAATACCATCGGGTTCGTCTGGTCGTGCCAGCTTCAAATGAACCGTACATACAATATCGTGCCTGCAAAAGAGAGAAACTCCACAAGTACAATATTGTTAGGAGCATGCATAGCAATGCAAGTGAAAAGTGCGTAATAACACAAGTCGAGGGATGCATGAAAATGCAACCTAAGTGTGATGCATAACAATGCGGTATGGATGCAAAACAATGCAGCCGAAACGAGCGTGCCAACACAAGTAGTGAGTGTATAACAAAGCCACAAGTGGTGTGCATAAAAATGCAGGTGAAACATACGCGACAACGCATGTGGAAAGTGCAAGGTAATGCAAAAGAAATGCGCAACTTCAAATGTGTGTTTGAAAGGAAATGCCGAAAGAGAAAAGCGTAATTCAAACGTAACCCCCGATTTACCTCTCGGAGGGGTCACAACATACTCAAAAAGGATACACCTTGCTCTTGACGAGTAAACGATGAGCTACGCATTGAAGACTTGAATTGAAGTTCCCGCGGGGACATGTTTGAGCCAAAAAGTGTACTTTTCTTGTAGTTTCTCGAGAGCCGAGGACTCCAATCATTATCAAAACACATAGGGAGAACAAAGGGACCTTGGAAACCACCCAGAAGGGATGGCCGACCACCTAGGAAGTTGGCCGACCAGTTGTTGATCACAAAGTGGTCGGCCGACCAGAAAAATTGGCTGGCCGACCAGTTTTCAGAAATTCAGGGCAGTTTGGTCTTTTAGCTTTGGTTCTTTAAGTACACAACTCCAAATCAGTTTGTATCACACCTCCAAGGCTGAAATACATTCTTGTTGCTCCCTAGACCCTTTTCTCTCTCAGATCTGCACTTTATACGCGTTTTCCAACGCCCCACGCGAAGCTGTTTCGCGAAAACTTTCGATTCTCTTCGCTTTGAACCGATTAAAATTTGTTTTCAGAGCCTATTTCTCCATTTTCACCACTTGAGGTATGTTTGTCTCAAAGTTTGGCACCTTTTCCCGGGCATTGACTTTTGTTGACTTTTTCTCTTCCTGAGAGTTGACTTTTGTTGACTTTTTGCGATTTTGGCTTATTTCGCTCGTTTTTGCATCTTTTGCAGATTTCTTCATATGGCCGACAATATTCTGTATGGCGGAGGCTTTCCATATGCAGAGGACGAGCCCGACATCATATCGTTGCCTCCGAGGATACGGCCATTCGACCCTGTGGGGTACGACCCGGAGGAGCATATCCTTCCTCCTATCACCTTCTACCACTTCACAGACTTCGCGCGGCGGGCACTTACAGACCTGCTGCTGCATGAGGTACGTACTGCATTTGCATATTTTCTACGATGTATTTTCGCTATGTATCTTGTCTGCTTATCATGAACACATTCACGTACACAGCACTTCACTCATTCTAAACACACAGTTCGTAGATAGCATTCTGCTGACTTGGCACACAGCTCACTACACAACGCTTGGTTAATTTTGCGCACAGCTCATTTGGGCACACAGCATATTTGAGCACACAGCATATTTGGGCACACAGCTAATAGCACTACTCAATCTGAACACGCAGTCCATAACACAACATTCTGTTTGATTGGCACACAGCTCATAACACTGCTCAATCTGAACACGCAGTCCATAACACAACATTCTGTTTGATCGGCACACAGCTCATAACACTGCTCAATCTGAACACGCAGTTCATAACACAGCATTCTATTTTGTTGGCACACAGCCCATAACACTGCTCAATCTGAACACGCAGTTCATAACATAGCATTCTGTTTTGTTGGCACACAGCTCATAGCACTGCTCAATCTGAACACGCAGTTCATAACACAACATTCTGTTTTGTTGGCACACAGCTCATAACACAGTACACTCTTGCATTTTGAACACAGAGCTCAAACTTTTGAATTTCTGAACACGCAGCTCACATTTTTGAAATTTGAACACGTAACTCAAACTTTTTGTGGTGAACACGTAGCTCACATGTTTTGAAATTTTGAACTCGCAGCCCAAAAATTTTATGATGAACACGCAGCTCAAAAATTTTATGGTGAACACGCAGCTCACATTTTTCAAGTTTTGAACACGCAACTCAAATTTTTTGTGGTGAACACGCAGTTCACATTTTTTTGAAATTTTGAACATGCAACTCAAATTTTTTGTGGTGAACACGCAGCTCACATCTTTTGAAATTTTGAACACGCAGCTCAAATTTTTTGGTGAACACGCAGCTCACATCTTTTGAAATTTTGAACACGCAGCTCAATTTTTTTTTGATGAACACGCAGCTCACATCTTTTGAAATTTTGAACACACAGCTCAAATTTTTTGGTGACCACGCAGCTCACATCTTTTGAAATTTTGATCACGCAGCTCACATCTTTTGAAATTTTGAACACGCAACTCAAATTTTTCGTGGTGAACACGCAGCTCACATCTTTTGAAATTTTGAACACGTAGCTCAAATTTTTGGTGAACACGCAGCTCGCATCTTTTGAAAATTTGAACAAGCAGCTCAAATTTTTTTGGTGAACACGTAGCTCAAATTTTTTTGTGAACACACAGCTCACATTTTTTGAAATTTTGAACATGCAGCGCAAATTTTTTATGGTGAACTCGCAGCACACATCTTTTGAAACTTTGAACACGCAGCTTAAATTTTTTGTTGTGAACACACAGCTCATGTTTTTTGAAATTTTGAACACGCAGCTCAAAAATTTTGTCGTGAGCACGCAGCTCAAGAATTTTGTTGTGAACACGCAGCTCACGTTTTTTTTTTTTTTTGAAATTTTGAACACGCAGCTCACGTTTTTTTGAAATTTTGAACACGCAACTCAAAAAATTTGTTGTGAACATGCATCTCACGTTTTTTTGAAATTTGAACACGCAGCTCAAAAATTTTGATTTGTACGCAGCCCATACATTTGAATTTGAAACCGCAGCTCATACATTTTCATTTGCACGCTGCCCATACATTTCAATCTAAAACCGCAGCTCATACATTTTATTCTGAACACGCAGCTCATACATTTCAATCTGAAACCGCAGCTCATACATTTTATTCTGAACACGCAGCTGTAGACGTCCCCGAACGTCCTGGGGGAAAATCCCTGTTCTGTTCATTTGGGCTCACTACAGTTCAGACTCAAATGTCACGGTTCTTAATCTAATCTCGCAAAGTGCAATGCAAGACTAATAAATCACCAAAGAGTCTAAATCCGGCAAATTATTTTGAAAAACAGATTTTTAGAAAGAAGTGTCAAACATGAACTGCTTTGCCAGATACAGAGTCGCCACCGAAATATTTTATTTTTTTGTTAATTTAGGAAACCCTGACTCGTTTGCCTAAGGCCACGTGTCCGTCATCACCAAAGTTGCCTCGGCTCGGGAACTTGGGTACGATTGGAGAAGGTCAGCTACGAGGACCCCCGCTCGCCCGATCAAAGATCGGCCACTACTAAACATGATATCTTGTTTTAAAAACATATGCGTTCTTATTCCGGTTAATTAGCTAGAATTTACTATGTGATGAGCGCAACACACAAGTATAGACTAGATCGCCTAATTTGGAACAAAGCATTGCATATCCGTTTGCTTGGAAAATAGTTTGAGATTTGCTACTCGCAAGTAGGCTAAAACACAGATTTCAATGAATTGTTCCAATTCAAGCAATCCAACCTTCACCTACAGGCATTCAAGCAGTTACATTACATAAGCAATTAGCCTCATGGTAAGCATGCTATCATGGCAACACTCACACGCATGCAAGATGCTAAAGCATAAATACTTACTGAGTACTCCGAGCCAAAACAGAAACTAGTTAGTAATCAAATGCATGATCCTAGTTCATGCTAAGATGGCTAATGCAACACATGCAAAATGCAACTAGAAATAGGCTCAGCTATTCTAAGATGTCATGTGAAATGCAACTTGATACATGTATTCAAATTGGAATTGAAATACGATGCAGTTAGCATGATGCGCCGAGCCTAGTGCATGCAATACGAATGAGTGTGTGCAAACATGCTACCATAAGTATGCTAGTTGAAACGTGCCCTAAACTAACCATCATAAGCTAGGAAAAAGGGAGAAAGATGTGAGGTTGGAAGACATGCATCACACACACGCACGCTTATTACAAGTTCGCCCTTGCTCGGAGGGTCCAAAAGAATAATACAAACCAAATAGATAATTAACTACGCTAGCTAATTGAATATTACAAAACTCTAATTAATTAACAAATTAATTACAAAATTCATTAAGTATGAAAACTCAAGAGGCCGCCGCAGCTCTGCCTCGAAATCATTGGATGATGCATGCTTGATTCGCCTCGCTCGGAAACTCATTGCCATGCCACATGTTGCCTCTGTTTACACTGTTCTGCACCTCTGAAAATTGTGAATATCCTAAGGCTGCTTCTGAAACATTCCCCAAGCACTTTTGGATGCCACCGGCCAAGAGAACATACCATCGGCCATGGGAATAAGGTCATCGATCAAGAATGGGGTAACCGGTTGGATATTGGTGGCCAGTCGGCACTGCAAGTGGCGGGCCGGCCATTTCTTCCTGCAGGACACTGGTTTTGCTGCAACAGAGGACAGACAGTGCATGGCATGGAATTTACAAGCAAAATGTTGCACGACCACCCTCCCCATCATGTTATGGAGTCAAGGGAGTATGGCCCTCGACCCTCAGGCCACCAATCACGCATTTCGATGCATGATGACCAAAGAGGCCAAGTGTGCGAATCAATGTAAAATGAGTGCAATGAAAACAAATGAATGCTACACACTCTATCATGTTGGGATCAAGAGTGTCGGCAACCGAGGATTGAGGCGTGTTTCGTCACTTTAAGTACGAACACACCTCATTCCTCATGTTTGGTTTGACACCCCAAACCAAACACAATGCAATGCATGTATGCAATATGGCTCAAATATGCAAAATGGCTCATGTACGCAATATGAGGCTAAGTTAGCAAAGCATGCCAAATGCAATGCAACCTAAACATGCAAATGTACAATGTGCTAAGCATGCAAGATGTAATGCAATGCGACCTATCATGCGAGCTAAGATAATGTAACACAAACACACCAAGTATGCAAGAAGGTTATGTGGTGCAACTAGCTAAATGACATGTAATATAATAAACACACAAACATGATATAATGCAAGCATGCAACAACACACAAATATAACATGTCAAACATGCAACTATATGCAAAGATGGGCTTAAACCGAAGTGGGAAGACCTCAGCCAATCCCAAAATAGTGGCCAAAGTGCCAAGAGATGATGGACAAAACACACCCAAACATGCACATGTAAGGGTCCAATACTTAGGCGTAAGAAAGGTTGACTGTTAAGCACATTTAAAAGGAGACAAACATGGACATTAGACCAGCAAAAATCAGAGTTGTGGCATGTTAGAATTAGCCCCAAAACCCACTTAAATAGCATCCCAAATGTCTATGCATGGTGGCATACACAATGACCAACCCTTGAGGCACCAAACTACAACTCTTCAAAGCATTGAAAGAGAGCCAAATGCAAGTGTAAGGCCACATTATATGGACTGAAATAAGAACTCAAATGATGCCAAATAATGAGAATGAGCCAAGTAAAGCATGCTAGTGACTCACACATCCAAGGCTAACAAGCTAGAATGCATGATGGCTATACAAATCGTGGCAAACATGATCGAGACGACCAAAACCAGACCTCAAGCATGGAAAAACAAAGCTAAAATCTTCATGAGGTTAAGCCAAAACATGTGAGCATGGTAGTCTAAATGCAAGATACATGTTTAGGCAAATAATGGGATTATAAGACAAGCATGTGATGCGTGCATGAGACCACCAAACCCACTCAAAACAAAGGCATACCGTGACAAAATATCACCAAATATCCACTGAAATGATGCTAAAAACTACCATGCATACATGCTACCATATTAAACCCAAAATGCAAGCCAATGAGACACAAAGGGAGAGGGGTGTCCCTCCCCAATACAAGATCTCAAAACCACTTCACCACTACTGAAAATCCTCTGGATTTCAGTGGTGAGAAGGCCAATACACAAAAGTTCTAAAGCTCAACAAAGAAGGCTCAAAATGAGGCCAAACAAGGTCTAAGAGGGGGTGGACGACCCCCAACCCCAAAATGACCTTAAACAAACATCTTAAGCATACAAATACATAAATTTTTTCAGTTTATAGCTAAGCTCAAAACAACATGCAAGATAGGCTAAAAGCTTGTGCAAAAACAGGGAATAAAAGGGGTAAGCATCTTACCCTTGAAGACCACCTTCAAGAACACCAAACCAGCAGCCTTTTCTGAACAAAACCAGGTCAAGAACTCCTCAAACAACTCCCTAACACTTCAGCAACTCAAAGGTAGTGTGCTATAGGGTGTTCTAGTGCAAGAAAATGAACAAAAACTCACTTTAAGACACTATTACACACACAAATGTAGAGAGAGAGAGAGGGAGATATAGAGAGAGAGTGATATATATTTCTATATCAGTTGCTCAACCCCTGGAAAGGGAGGAGAGGCTCCCTTTTTATAGAAAAATGCAATGCAAAGCTTCCAAGGGAAGCTAACTCAAGGAGCAAATCCCTCCATACACGTGTATGGAGGGCAGAGTCTGTGCTCACCAGCTAGCACTGCTGGCATGCACTCAGCCTGTAGAACACGCAGGAAGGCCACCAACCCGATAAATGGTCGGCCGGCTAATGGCTACCAAGGCCAAAAAGTGGTTGGTGGGTATGTAGATTGAAGCCCCAGAAGTTAGCTTTCCAATGGCACCAACCTTGCATCAAAATTCCTTCTGTGTAAAAAGTTATGCCCGTTTCAGTGAAGCCGCGCAGTTTCGGTCCAACCGAATTGATCACCTACTTCAACCAACCATATCTCCCCCACCCAGACTTGGCTTTAGGAGATTCTTGAGTGCAAAATGAAGCCCCAGAAGTAAGCTTTCCAATGGTGGTGGCCTCATAGCTAAAATCCAAGTATGCAAATGGACAAGCCCGATTCAGCGAGGGCTGCTCGACTCTCTCGTACCCGGATTCATGCCGAACTTCTCCCAAACTAGTTTTCTTCTCTCGTTTCCTCTTTTCTTCAACTACAAACCCCTAAATGAAGTGTTTTGAAAGATTTTTCAAAGATTTCATCTCTCTTTCATTCATCTCCACTTTGTCCTTGCTCGATTTACCGAAAAATGCAACATTTAATGAAATGCGAGAGTCGGAACATCGTAGGAACTTTATTTTCAAAACATTTTGAAAGAGAGGGTTTTAAGATCTAAAATCTTTTGATCAAGATTGTTTTGGTCCAAAAGGGGTATGAAGTTTGGATTTGACTCTCACATTGCCGAAGAAATTGAACCTTTGCCCTGCACACTTGTTACCACCAAGTAAACCATCAGTAACGCCCAAGTCTTAAGGGCGGTCAAAAATGGAGTGTCTACAGTTGCCCCTCTTTGACAGAACTCGGAAGTCAAGAAGTGACGGGAGTGAATATCAAAGCCCAGAGATGACCCATTTTTGTCAAGGCCAAAGACTTGGACAAACAAATAAAATACAGATAAATAAATGGTTGCGCCCGCAGGCTACCTACGTATTCCTTTGCAAGGAATCAAACCAGCGTAGTTCAGGGGTAGGATGCAAAATGTTATGTAGGAAGATTTTGACAATTGGACTTATACGCTACGCGAAGCCGATTTGGGTGGTGTGAACAGACAAGCGTACCTGCTATTGTTAACCAGTTTTGATAATTGGACTTATACGCTACGCGAAGCCGGTTTGATTGAAAATTCAGGATTTATGCAATGCAATGTAATGAAACAATGCAAATGATATGCAATGTATCAAAATAATCAAACCACAAGCAGTGCAAAACCACACAAATATCATAAAGGGATGGAGATGCAAAACCAAACTACGTGTAACATAGAAAAGGTGCCAGAGTGCTCTAACCACAATTCTCTTAGTGGAATAGGTGCATGCACAGACAAAACTATGTGTTTCGCAGCAAGAATACAAGTAATTGGGTGGCATGATATAAGTGAGGAATGGCCTGCTGAGGAAAGATTGTGATCCTACATGCTGAATGCAACGAAACAAAATGTGATGCCACGGATGCAATGGATGAAGTGAATAAGGCACGTGACCAAACCGTATCTTGCCTAGGAAAGGCATGGACACAAACAGACCACGTCTAACACGGAAATGGTGCCGTCACCCTCAAACCACAATTCCCTCAGTGGAATAGGCGCGTACACAAAATCTCATAACCACACTTCGACGCGAAAAGTATGGGCACATACCAGACCAAGCTCAACATAGAAAGATGCAAGTGATAGATGGAGGTGCAGTGAATGCATGCAATAGATTCTATATGCAATGCAATAGACATAATAGATAACAAAATGCAATGTAGCTGGGAAGTGAAAGTACCTTGCAGGGGCAATTGGCGATGACTCCCCTCATACTGCTGGGGATCTTTCGCTTCTCCTTGGTCGAACCACAGGTACTACTTTTCTCCCTGGCTATGGTCGCAGCTTTCCTTATTCTCCAACCGGTTGACAGACTAGGTTGGTTCAGTATCCAGAATTGAGATGCATACACATTCTATCTCAATCTATGGGGCTGCCATACAGATTTCAAGCCGAGGATATACCCTTGGGTATTTAAACCAGACTTTAGTCTCGGAAATCCCGAACCTTTGCGTTCTAGGCATAAGCCATTCAAACTCTAGTTTCCACCGTCTCAGTTGGTCTCCTAGGAATTCACCGCAAACATAGGCAGGTGGCTATACCAGACCATCCAGAAGTCGTTCGGGCACGACAAACACCAAAGGAATTGCACCTTTAGAGGATTTAAGGTCTCCTAGACTGGCGATAAAATAGATATGATGCAATGGATGTAACAGATGTAATGCAATAGATAATATAGTAGATGTAAATGAGGTAACGCACACCAACCATGCTGGAATCATGAGAGGAGGAAGAACAAAAAAACCAATCAGGAGTGCGTTTCACGCAACCTGAGATAAATTCCAAACACGCCAAACTCGTGTGAGGAAAGGAACATTCAAACCACGCTGAAATCGTGAGAAGAGGCCCAAAAACAACTGCCCAGGTGCGCACTCGACGCGACCTGAGATGAAATCCAAACACGCTGAAATCGTGTAAGGAAAAGAACACCCTAACCACGCTGAAATCGTGAGAAGAGGTCCGAAAATAACCGCCCAGGTGTGCACAATGCAACCTGAGATGAATTCCAAACACACCGAACTTGTGTGAGGAAATAAACACTCTAACCACGCTGAAATCGTGAGAAGAGGCCCGAAAACAACCGCCCAGGTGCGCACGACGCAACCTGAGATGAATTCCAAACACGCCGAACTCGTGTGAGGAAAGAAACACTCTAACCATGCTGAAATCGTGAGAAGTAGCCCGAAACCACTTGGGCTCGCGCTTCACATGTCCTGAGATGCAACCCGCCCAGGACCGCGCTTCACGCGTCCTGAGATAAATTCCAAACACGCTGAAATCGTGTGAGGAAAAGAGACACTCTAACCACGCTGAAATCGTGAGAGGAGGTCCAAAAGCAACCCGCCCAGCGCGTCTACAACGCAACCTGGGATAAATTCCAAACACACTGAAATCGTGTGAGGAGGTCCAAAAGCAACCCGCTCGGCACGGCTACAACGTAACCTGGGATAAATTCCAAACATGCTGAAATCGTGTGAGGAAAGAGACACTCAAACTATGATGAAATCGTGAGAGGAGGTCCAAAAGCAACCCGCCCAGCACATCTACAACGCAACCTGGGATAAATTCCAAACACGCTGAAATCGTATGAGGAAAGGCACACTCAAACCACGCTGAAATCGTGAGAGGAGGTCCAAAAGCAAACTGCCCAGCGCGTCTACAACACAACTTGGCATAAATTCCAAACACGCTGAAATCGTGTGAGGAAAGGGACACTCAAACCATGCTGAAATCGTGGGAGGAGGTCCAAAAGCAAACCGCCCAGCGCGTCTACAACGCAACCTGGGATAAATTCCAAACACGCTGAAATCGTGTGTGGAAAGGGACACTCAAACCACGTTGAAATCGTGAGAGGAGGGCCAAAAGCAAACGGCCCAGCTCGTGCTCGACACAACCTGAGAAAGTCCTGGAAGACAACGATCCCAAACGCTGCTCAGCGTAAAAGGATAAACGATAGAAGATAACCCAAGATGCAAATAAATGCAAGTAAGATATGCATGACAATACAACGAGTGTACGTGACAATGCAAGTAAAGGTGTGCATAACTTTGAAGCAGGCTTGATCTTGTGCTTGAGGTAGAGGCACACTCATACATCGGAGCATTGACAAGGCTTGAAAAGGTACATCTGGAATACAATCACAGAATTTTCTGAAGTTAGAGCACGCTTAGATGCTTTGATTTTCACTTTTTTCTTTTGCTTTGTAGTCCAGAACCTATATAGCTTCAAATTGGTCTTGGTTTTACTGTTATCACATGACCTGGGTTGAACCCTGCGGTTTTATGAAAGAACAAATACTGTTTTGCACAAATGTGGAGAATGGCACAGCACTGTGAGCACAAAACGATTTTATTATGGAATTTTAGACTGAGAAGTGAGTTCTTAACTGGGTATTGAGCCTACGACTGACCACAGCAAAAAAAAAAAAAAAATGACTCAACAACTGAAAACAAAAGGTAAACAACCTAAACACATCTACTGACACTCAAACGACTCAAAACAAGAATCGAGACAAACAAAACACACAGACACAACACTCAACCGTGTTACAAAGGCAAGAGACCTCTCGATGCACGAGGAGCCAGTTTCTCCGGGTATCGTTTCCCACAT